>JAJLVH010001034.1:0-11500 GCA_030570155.1 Magnusiomyces magnusii
GCCGAAGAAACCTCAGTTCGATTCTGGGCAACGGCATTTTTTTTTTAGCGGTTATTACATGACATTTTCAAACTTAATTTGATATTTAATTAGATTTCGTTGAATAACACGATTCGATACACAGGATCAGTGTTTGATGCTGATTTTTTATTTATTTTTTTTGTGAAAGTTAAAAGTGAAAAGCCGTGCCATAAAAATTTAACGCCTCAAGACATAATTCATTAGTCGCTAAATACTATCTCGATGCCACGAATATACGTCAAAGATATCAGAGAAGGGCTCGGAAAAGTCCAATTAACGAAAATGAGCGAGGGTTCAGATGAGCAGGAGAGTTTAGGGCGGATTGAAAGTAACTGGTTTATAATTGTTCGATGTCCAATCAAGCCAATAGCACATAAGCTGTCAAGCGGCAAGAAAATCATGAATTTCCATTTACATGATTCTACAGGCTCGATTCATGCGACAACATTTGGAAAAGGAGTTGATGAATATCTGAATATATTTCAGGAATCAAAGTTGTACAAAGTGGCAGGAGCCAAAGTGCAAAAAGCGAATCGCAAGTATTCGACTCATGAATGTGATTTGGTGCTGGATTACGAAGACGATAACGTCACAATTGAAGAAATCCAAGAAGGCGAATGTTTGGATGAAAAGATTCCAATGCTGTCGCCCAATTTGAAGAAGCCAGACGACGTTTATTCGATGAACAAAACAGATTTGGTGGACGTCTTGGGAAGAATCGAAAAGGTTTGTCCACAGGAATCGCTTTACGGCGGGTCTAAAAGCAAGAGAAATATTGAGATTTTGTGTGAAAACGACAACCTGAATCTGAGAGCTACTTTATGGGACAGTGCGAGTGACAAAGTCGGCGATGATGATCAAAGCAAATGGGTCTTTTTGAAAGCTGCAGCTGTTACGTTCTTGAATGGCCGAAAAATGGTTTCTACAAGCGATGGTTCGTTGGTGATGGTGAAGCCGTTTTTGATGTCCAATTTGGATTCCAGCTTGGATTCCAAATTAGATTCCAACAGCCTTGACTTGAACGATTTCAACGACTTTGAGCATGAAGACTTGAGTCAATTGTTTGAATCCCAAGAATCGATCGAACTCCCAAAGAAGCGAATCAAAACCGAAGATTTGCCAATTCCGTCTTCAATTCCGTCTTCGAGTCCCAATATGTCTTCAATTATGTCTTCCAAGTCTTCGCAGTACAAAGTTGCCAAAAAACGCACCAAAACAGTGAAAATCCCCGTTTCCACGATCCAAGATTTCACATGTCAATGCGGAGTTCACTATGTTCTTGATTCGGAATGAGCTTTTTTTATGATTGCTACAAACAGCAATTGGACTTCTATTTAAACCATCCTTGCTTTCTTTCTTATTACCATCATCAATTATCATTTCTTATCATCAATATCAAATTAATACAAATTAGACTAATTAAATAAAAAATACAAAAATGGGACTGGGCTCTTTTCTCAAAAACAAACTAACTAGTGACGACTTGGTTCCTTCAGCTCCTGCTGCTACCAAAAACCAGCCTCCAAACACCCGTCAACTTTACACAAATCGTCTCAACAAAGGTGTCAATTTTGGCGGCATGTTTGTCTTGGAACGCTGGATAACTCCTCATATGTTTCCTCAAGGGACTCCCGATGATAAAACTGCCGAATTGGATTCTGTTCGTGCGTTGTTGAAACAAAATAACAACGATCATAACAAAGTCCGTGACATTTTTGAGCAGCATTGGACTACTTGGATCACCGACGATGACTGGAATTATTTGAAATCCGTTGGTGTCACTGCTGTTAGAGTGCCTATTGGATATTGGAATATTGATGGCGGTAAATATACCTCAAACACCGATTTCGATGGTCTTGAAGACATTTATAAAAACTCTTGGAATATCTTGAAATCCCACGTCATTGAAAAGGCTGCTCAGTATAATATCGGAGTTCTTGTCGATCTTCATGCTGTTCCAGGTGGTGCAAACAATTCCGACCATTCTGGTGTTTCTGACGCTTCTGGTCAACTTTGGTCCTCAAACAGGTTTCAAATTAAAACTTTTGAAGCTACCGAATTCATGGCTTCTCAACTTAAACCTTTTGATAACGTTGTTGCTTTGCAGATCATCAATGAAGCTCCTTTTTCTAATAACTGGGATGAACAGCAAAACTTTTATTTAAAGGCAATCAACAAGATTCGTGAGCATGATAATGATCAGCCCGTCGTCATTTCTGATGGTTGGGATTTGAACTCTTGGTCTGAATGGTCTGAAAAATGTTCAAATCAATTGTGTGATCAAAGAAAAGTTTGCCGTGGTACTACAAATTTAGGTCTTGTATTGGATGACCATGTCTATCGCACCTTTTCTGATGAAGACCGCAACACGCCTGCTCGTAAAATTGTTGATAGCATTGGTAATGCACTTCCTCATGATCCTTACGAAGTCGATGTTCAAATTGGCGAATTTAGTTGCGTTATGGATACTAATTCTTGGAAACTAAATGACCAACAAGGACTTGGAAACCGTGATCAAACTGTCCATGAATTTGGTAATAAGCAATGCCAACTGTATAATGAAAAAACTGCTGGTTATTACTTTTGGACCTACAAATTCCAAGAAGGAAGTGGAGGCGAATGGGGATTTAGAGAAATGCAGCAAAAGGGATGTTTAGATCCAGGATTCGCATTGCTTGACCACCAATATCCAGCCAATAAAAACCCCAATGACGGATACTACCAACAGCAATTGGAAGGCAGATTTGCAGAAGCTTTCAACAATCACAGCAACTACTGGAAGTCTCAAGATTCTGGAAAGGACTGGCAAGACTGGAGGTTCGAAGAAGGTTACAAAACAGCCTGGACCGATGCCCGAGAGTTTGACAAGTTTGAGCACTCTACGATCGGACGCAAAGCAGCCTGGCTGGCGGCCCGACTTCAGGCCCATGTAGAAGAAAAAGGAGCCAATGGCCTCGAGTGGGTCTACAAAGAGGGCTTCAAGCAGGGTTTGCAGGGTTTCTACGGTGCCAGAGCCAGCGCGTTCCATTGAGTTAATTGAGTTAGTTTAGTTAAGTAATCTTATAGTAATCACATGACTGCGCTATTTTCACAGCCACCAGACTCCGACTTCTTTCTCTCTTTCACGTTCTACTCTTCTCGCTCCTATTCCGCAATACTAATACCAACTCCAATGGCCGATAACTTCAATTCTTCTGAATCAACTGCTTACAACCAGCGCTTTCTGCGTGCTGATACTACAAATTCCGGTTTCGTCACTGGCGATGCTGCCCGAACATTGTTTATGGAGTCTGGTCTCGAACCTCCAGTTCTTGGTCAGATATGGCAGCTCGCGGACCCAAAGAATAGAGGCTTTTTAGACAGGACCGCGTTCTATTCAGCGCTGCGTCTCATTGGCCATGTCCAAGCCGGAACTCCCTTGTCTGCTTCATTGGCGAATACCCCAGGTCCTATTGCCAAATTTGAAAAGTCAAGACCTTTAGATACCTCTGTGCCCAATTCTGTTGGTACTGCTACTACTGCTACCACTACTACTACCAATGCTACTACTATTCCTCCAATTCCTGCCCACGACCGCGAAAGTTACCGTCAATTGTTTGTTAAAAACGCTCCTACTGGATTTTTGGAAGGCTCCGATGCTCGTAACATCTTTATGAAAAGTAAACTTTCGACTGAATCTCTTATCCAAATTTGGAATTTGGCTGATACGAAAAACCGGGGAAAACTCGATGAAAATGAATTCATTCTTGCAATGCATCTCATTCGCTGTTTACTTGTTAAGTCTATCCATCAATTGCCTTCTACTTTGCCTCCTAATTTCTTGGATTTGTTGAACGCACCTACTTCTTCAACTGGCCCTAACGTCTTTCCTCAACCTCCTGCTCCAAGAGCTTCTAACCAACTTAATAGAAATTCTTCCATCACTTCTCAAAACTCTTTAACTAGAAATTCGTCTCTCAGAATTTTCAATGCTCCTCGTTCTAATGAGTGGTTAATCACTACTCAAGACCGTTCTAAATTTGACGTAATGTTTGAGTCTTTAGATACTTTCCATCGCGGAACTATTGGTCCTGATCAAGTTGTTCCTTTCCTCACTAAATCTCATCTTCCCAATGACGTTCTTGCTCATGTCTGGGACTTGGCCAATGTTAATAATGCTGGTGTCTTTTCTAAACTTGAATTTTCAATTGCAATGTATTTGGTTCAGCAAAAGCTTGCAGGTAAAGATCTTCCTACTACTCTCCCTCAAACTTTGCTTCAACCTCCAAAGGTTGTTTCTCCTTTGAACAAAAGTGCTTCTTTGAACACTCAAGTGCCCCCTATTCCTCCCAAATCTACTGGTTCTTGGCCTGTTAATAACAACAGTTCTTTAAAAGACTTGGTTGCTCTCAACGAAAGTTTTGCTTCTCCTATTCAATCCCCTCAACAAACTACTGCCCAATTAACCACTTCTCGTTCTCCTTTTGACCAAAAGGTTAACGAAAATGGTCAAACCCATGTCAAGTCTCCTTCTTTTGGTTCTTCTGCTGCTCCTATTTTGTTTAACTCTGCTTCTAAATCTACTCCATTTTCTCAACCTGACGAACTTGATAATAAACTCTCTACTGCTAAAACGGATGTTGCCAATCTTCAAAATCAAGTCAATTCCATGTCTTTTCAAGCTCAAAATGCTAATGAAAAACTTCAAAAGACTGAAGCTGAATTTAAACGATTGACTGGAGTTCGTGCCGATTTGGATTCTAAATTATCTACTCTTCGTGCTACTCGTGATCAAGATGTTAAAAAATATGAAGAACTTGAACAACTTTTGCACAAGACCCAACTTGAAGCCGGTAAGTTGTCTCAAGAACATTCTACTCTTGACACTCAATATCAGGAATTTCAAACTCAGCTTCAAGATGTTACTACCAAGTACAATTCCGAGCAACAAGAAGCTGCTCAAATTAAAGAACAACTTAAACAAAAGAATGAAGAAACAAATGCTTTAAAGGCTCAATATGAAAATCTTGTTAACGAAGCCAAGCAACAAAACAATCTATTGAATATTTCTAGACAACAATTGACAGCTGCTGAACAAGAACAAGCTACTTACACTTCTCAAATTGCTGCAATTACTGAGCAACTCAAATCTTTTGAAACCGAAATTGCTTCAAATAATCAAAAACTTGAGTCCACTCGTGCCCAACTTGCTGTTTATAGACAAGAAGTAGTTTCCAATACCCAAAAACTTGAAACTAGTCGCTCTGACCTTGAGTCTGGTCGTAAAGAGCTTGACAATTTACAAAAAGAAGTTTCTTCAAATACCCAAGAACTTGAATCGACACGTAACCAACTCAGTGGCTGTGCAGAAGAACTTGCTTCTAATAACCAAAAACTCGAAAGCACACGCAATCAAATCCGAGGCTTGGAAAAGGAAATTGCGACTAGTAATGAAAAAATCGAAGACGCTAAGCAAAAGGCTCTGCAACACCAGAAACAGCAAGAACAAGTTCAAGCTCAACAGCAAGCTCTTGAAAGCCAGCGTGCTAAGCAACAAGCTGAGTTGGTTTCTATTTCGCGTGCTCCTGCTTCGTCTTCATCTGGTTCAAGTGCTGGTAAAATTGTTGCTGGCGGTATTGGCGCTGTTGCAGGTGCTGTTGGTGCTGGTGCTGCAGCTTTGGCTCATGGTTCATCTAATCCATTCCACCGACACCAAGCTGAACCTGCTACTCCTTCAACTTCATTAGATGACGAGCTTAAACAGCAAAGTGTGTCAGCTCCAACCAATGAAATTGTTGATACTAATAACGTGCGTGGCGATTTAGATGCATCTAAGCCAGATTCTCGTGTTGATCGTGTTGAAAATGTTAATAGTGATAATCTTAATGAGGCTGATGGTGTTGCTGTTCCACTTGAAGATTTGAAAAACGAAGATTTGGCTGATGAAGGTGTGCAAAATAGAGATATTTCAAAATCAACCAATGTTGATGAAGCTCATGTTCCTGTTTCTGATTCTGTTAAAGATGAAAACGAGCCTGTTAATCATGTTGGACCCACTGTCGGTTCAGTTACAAGTCCCGGTTCCGGTATTGCTCCTGTTGCCGAAACCAATGATTATTCAGTTGATGAAAGAGATGTTATGTCATCAGGTACCGAATCTTATGAAATGGTTCCGAGAGCTGATGAATCTTATACTTCTTTGAATCCGTCTGAACATGGCGATTATAATTTGGCATCTTCTATCGCTCCACCTGCTGCTTCTTCTTCATATTTTGCTCCTATTTCTTCTGCTTCAGTTTCTACAGAACCTACTTTTTCTGCACCCGCTTCTTCTACACTCAATTCAACAGCTCCTGTTTCTTTCCCTGCAAGCAGTGGATCTGATGAAACTACAAAAGAAATCAATGCTCTTCCTCAATCTTCATCATCCGCAACTGCTGATATTTCTTCTATTTCTTCTAAAGAATCCGATTTCAAGGATGCAGTCACTGGTGTTGGATCAAGCAGACTTCATGATGATGCATTTGAGATTCCGGGTGGGCTGCCTGTTTTGCCAGAAACTAGTGGTGAAAGTCACTTGAGTCCTGGCGAAAAGGAAGTTAATCCTGTTGAAAAGAACTCGGTTCCTATAGATACTCAATTGCCAGTCAACACTCAATCATCGGTTAACCAATTACCTCCTTCTTATGAAGAAGCTAACGATTCATCATCATCAGAAAACGAAGAACCAGAAGATTTATCTAGCCACCGTGAAGCTTCTTCTAACTTTTATAACCGTGAAGTCGCACCATCTGCTGATGATCCATTCAGTTCTACCCCTGCTATTGCAGCTTCTGAGACTCCATCTACCTATTCTGAAACTCCTGCTGAAACTCCTATTCAAAGTGAGACACCTTTACAATCCAACGTTAATTTGGAGTCAGTCGGTTTGTTTTCTGGTGTACCTTCTGGTTCACCAGCTGGGGTGTCTTCTTCTAGAGCTCCGGCTCCTGAAAAGACACTCAGTAGTGGATCTTTTGCTTCTGCAACATCTCCACCAAATGAACATAACTTTGAACCTTTGCCGTTAAACAATTATAGAGCTCCTCAAGGTACTAGTGGACCCGAATCTGTCAATGCTCCTGCTGCTGGTTCTCGTGCTCCTCAAGTTCTTCCCAAAAAGGGTGGAAAACAAGTTGATGCGTTTGCAATTCCTCAACAGAACCAATTTGCTCAATCTCAACCAACCCAACCTCAAAGACAGTTTTCGTTTAATGATTCTAATTTTACGACTGATCCCGCTAAATTTCCCGAAAATTCAAGTGATTTTGGTAACGATTCTGGGTTCCCCCAAGACTCTTCTTTTCCCAAAGATTCTGGATTCCCCACGGACTCTTCATTGCCCGCAGACTCTTCTTTCCCTACGGACCCTTCATCCACATTCCCCGATTCATTTGCCGATAACGCTTTTCCTTCTGATAATGCACAAGCACCACCTGTTTCTAATGATGAATGGGAATCTTTGTTTGCTAGTTTTTCTTCACCTAATGGTAGTGCAACCAATGCTCCTATTGCTCCTAACACTGTAACTTCACCTGTTTTGCCTGCCGGTCCTACTTCACCTGGCTTTAATGTGCCGTCTGCTGCTCCTGTTAGTAAGAAGGAAATTGAAGATGCATTTAGCGTCGCGCCTGCTAATCCTTCTGTATCTTCTAGCTTAGCTGGGCCTACATCTCCTAACACAGTTGCATCTGCCAACTCTGCTGCACCTGTTAGTACATATGCCGGACCTACACCACCTGCGCCTCCACCAAGCAAGCCATCCACTGGAGTTTCCCCTGGTGTTACTAGTAGTACTGGTAGTGTTAGAGGTCCTCAGCCTCCTATTCCTCTTCATGCTCAGAAAAAGCAGCAACAACAGCAGCAGTATCAACCACAACAACAATATCAGCAGCAACAATATCAACCTCAGCAATACCAATCACAAGAACCCCAGCTTCAAAGTCCCCCTCAACCTCGTTCTAGACAAGGCAATACTTATGACGAGTATCCTCAAACATTCCAAGAACCACCAACTGGTGCGTCCAATCCTAGAATGTACCAACCTAACCAATCTTACAACAGTTTGAATTCGCCAATTACCACACAGCATGTGCACCACAATGCACCAAGTTCTGAACAATTGCGTTCGCCAGTTTCTGCACAAGATCCTAATTCAAGATTCCCAGAAAATGCAACATCTAATTATGTTTCGCCTTCACAAGGTTCTGAATTTGCTCGTCGTTCAAGTGTTCGTTCTAATAACCAGCGTAATAGCAGTATTGGAGTTCCAGCTGCTCGTAGTGGTACATATTCAAGTCAAGTTTCAGATACCGGATCATCACCTGCTCCACAACAGCAACAGCAACAACTACAACAACATAGCAGTAAAAAGAGTAAAATGAATCCATTGAACTTCATGCATAGCCATTCATCATCTAAAGATGATAAACGAAGCAAGCGATCAAGCTTAGTTCCAAATTTGAGTTTAAGTTTTGGCAAGAGTCATGAAAAGAAGGGAAGCACGAGTCAGAATAGTAAACACAAGAATGGAGGATTGAATGCAACACAAGTTGAAGATTTGAATCAGTTGATGAGTATGGGTTTTACGAAAGAGAAGTCTATTAAAGCTTTGGAAAAGCACAAGTATAATGTGGAATCTGCTATCAATTATTTGTTGGAAGGAAATTGATTTTTTTTTTTTTTTTTCATTTTTATTTAGTGGTGGTAATTAGTGTGATTCTTATACATTTTAATTTATTTTAATTTATTTTAATTCTTTTATTGATTTATTAAGTTGTTTATTTCGTTTATGATTTGTGATATGAATTGAGAACTACCATTCAAAAGTGTAGTTGAGGCAGTATCATTCTCAATAGACTTTTGGCATTGACACCATTTCAATAAAGATTCATTATAATTTTGAATCGTTTTCAAGTCTGTGATCAAGTTTAGGGAAGTCGATACAGACAGTTGAGCATTTGTGTCATAGAAAGTTGTAGCTATAAGGTCATCTACGTGTGAAGAAATTGATTTCAAAAGGGTATACAAGGTATCAAAAAGTTTATCAGCAAGGTGAGATGAAGAAGAAGAAGAAGGAATTGAAGGACTACTGTTGATTTCAATTTGATAAACAAGTTCTAGTGTTTTAGTCAAAAACGTGCTTAAATATGAATGGATATCAAAAATTGTGGATTTATAAACAAGAGCTTTGTTTTTGTGATTGGTGTGAGTTGAAGCTTGATCAAGAACGAGACCATCAAATGAAGTGTTGTTGTCTTTCTCTTTTTTATTCTTATTGGTTTCGTTTGAAAAGCTTTTACTGAGACAGCTTTGTAATTGAGTTCCACTTGTCAGTTTCTTGTTGACCATTTTGTCAAAAGCGTGAGAAGTCGAATCCATGACAATTGTATCATTATCGTTATTATCTGAATCATAGCCTTCATCAAAACCTTTAAATTCGTCAACAGCTTCTTCGTCAAGCTCTAGAGCTGCATCTTTAATGACGTCTGAATAAATCTTTATTTTTAGGGCCAGCAGCTTTGCTGCACTAAAAGCAGGTGTAGACACTAAAGAAAGAGACTCACAAGCCTGCCAAACTTTAGCAATGCTGCGTAAACGAAGGATGTTTTTGTTGAATTTGTTGGTTAAAAATGATTTCTTACTTAAAAGAAAAACGAGGTCTTTGTAGTAGGATTTGTTTGATTGGTAGTACTTTAATATTGAGGTAGCTATTTCATTGACAACAATTGAAGGTATTGGATTATCAACAGATTTGTTTATGGATATCAAAGCATCAGGCATCTTAGCAAACAACTCTACACAATCTTCAACACATTTAGAAGCAGATTTGGCATCAATTGGGTGTTTCAATGCAATTGCTAGCGTGGTTACACTTTCTTTTGTCAATCCAGTAGTATCAGCAATAACTTTTAACGGATCTTCAATTTGGATATCCACTTTTGGTATTTGGCCTTTTGAACATAAATGACTCGTAACCTCATTTTCAAGCAGCAGCATTTTGCTTAATCCATCCAAGATCCGAGCTCGCAGCTCGCCAATCTCTGTTTCTGAACTCATTTTGCCACTACTGGACACAGAACTTTGCGGAAATTGTAAACCATTTATAGTTGTCACGTGACCGCGGTTAGGGCTTAACACGCTGGCACCGTCGCTTTATTTTTTGGGTTTCACAAAAACAAAAAAAAAACTTGTTTTGCTTTTTTCTTCTTTTGCCAGCGTCAAAAACGAAAAAAAAACAGAAATTTTGTAGAGTCGCGATGGACAAACAGCTCATCACCACCGTTAACAAGCTCCAAGTATGGCCAATTTCTGCTCTCGGGTACCCGTTCACTCATACTAACCTCAATCGTTGATCTTTTTTTTAGGATGCGTTTGCATCTTTGGGCACCATGACAAACCCAATCGATCTTCCGCAAATCACTGTTGTTGGTTCGCAATCTAGTGGCAAAAGTTCTGTTTTGGAAAACATTGTAGGACGCGACTTTTTGCCACGAGGCACCGGCATTGTGACACGTCGGCCTCTTATTTTGCAGCTCACAAACAGACGTGCTGGCGATAAGCTGCCCGATGGATCAGACCCGCCGGCCGAAGAATGGGGAGAGTTTTTGCATGTTGCGGGCAAAAAGTTTACGGATTTTGACGAGATTCGCAAAGAAATCGAAAGCGAGACTGAAAAAGTGACTGGCCACAACGCTGGTATTTCGTCAAACCCAATCAATTTGCGCATTTTTTCGCCAAACGTCTTGACGCTCACTCTTGTGGATCTTCCGGGTCTTACTAAAGTGCCAGTAGGAGACCAGCCTAAAAACATTGAACGACTTATCAAAGAAATGGTGCTCAAGTTTATTTCCAAGCCAAACGCAATCATTTTGTCAGTCACTGCGGCGAACACCGATTTGGCAAACTCGGATGGTTTGAAATTGGCAAGAGAAGTTGACCCCGAAGGTACACGTACAATTGGTGTGTTGACCAAAATCGACTTGATGGACCAAGGCACCGATGTCGTTGATATTTTGGCTGGCCGTGTTATTCCCTTACGTTATGGTTATGTTCCAGTTGTTAATCGTGGCCAAAAAGATATCAATGTTAAAAAATCTATTAAAGATGCTCTTGAATATGAACGCAAGTTTTTTGAAAACCACCCTTCATACAGTGCCAAGGCGGCTTATTGCGGCACTCCGTTTCTTGCCAGAAAACTCAATACTATTCTCATGCACCACATCAAAGCTACCCTTCCTGATATCAAGGCCAGAATCCATTCTTCATTGTCAAAATACCAATCCGAATTGTCACAACTTGGTGGTACCGACAGTCTTTTAGAATCGCCATCAAACATTGTTTTAAACGTCATTACTGAACTTTCCAACGAGTACCGAACAATTCTTGATGGTAATAGTCAAGACTTGTCAACGACTGAGCTTTCTGGTGGTGCACGTATCAGTTTTGTGTTTCATGAACT
>JAJLVH010001035.1:0-11491 GCA_030570155.1 Magnusiomyces magnusii
CCAAACCAATTTGCAATTGAATAAACCATTGCATATGGAGAAACCATTGATCCGCGAAAATAGCCAGTGTTGTCCAACTTGTTTTGGTATTGGGCCAAGCAAATTTGCCAAACATGGCCTGAGGCTCGGACAGATTTGAGCATACTTTGGTGATCCACGAAATCCGCAAGTCTGACTCTGTACGGGTTATGAGTCTCAAGCTTTCCGTAAGCCGCAAGCACACCAATCAACGAAAACGCATCACCAATATAGATATCAGCATTTGGCGAATTGATGAAGGAAATGATGGAAGCAAACATGTCACAATTCATAAAGTATGTTTCAAGGGAGGTATTAAGAGATCCACCAGCTGCAATAGTTGCGATACGGATACCGTTAACTTTGGCAACTAATAATTGCTGTTCAAAAACTTCTGGTGGCATGTCATCGCTGACGGGAATAGAGCCGGATATGATTGCACTTAGTTTATCCAAGAAATCGAAAAAAACTTGATCGATTGTATCATAACCACCAAGAATCGAAATAAGGTCTGAACTTTTCGACAAGAACTTTTTAGAAAATATTGACTGAAGAAAGGTTGAAAGAAGGTTTTGAGTGTTTGTGACAATGTTGATATCGTCGGAACTCAAGTGAGAAATACATTGTTTGAAGAAATCAATAGAAATGGTTTTTCTTTGGAGAAGCTTGTTGGGAGTGACTTGAGCTAGTATTTCAGCAAATGCGGGTTTATTACAACGAAGCAAAAACACTTCAGTCCAAAAGCCTTCGGGTTTGTGTTCAATTGGGCCCTGGAGTTTGATTAATAACTGATTAATGGATGAATATTTGAAGTCAAAGGAATCAACATACAGAAACAAACAGTTCTTCGTATAAAGACAAACTTTTTGGTCGCAAAACACCTCGTTCTACACGAGCAAATTGAAAATCTGATGTAGCCGTCATGAAGAAATTGATGATTGTTGTTCTTTTTTGCAGTTATATAAAAAAGTTAAAAGTACGACGGAAAGTTTTATTTCTGTGGATATTATCAAAAGGGGCGCAAGGCTATGGAAACGCCACGGATTGCTGGTTTATGCCAAGTGTGAAAAACGTTCAAGATCAGGGAAAGAATGAAAAAAAAACCGGTTCAAAACAAAGATTCGTAACCGAAATAGAGTTACAGATTGTGTGTACGATGTAGAAATGGCGATAATAAAATCAACAACGTCTAATGAATCAAAAAAAGACCGACGCCGGAGTGATTTTTCACTTGTTTGTTACTGTGGGTGAAAACGCCGGCTTTGCTTAAAGGCGTCCTGCTTCTGTTGCCGATGGAAAAAGAGCAATAAAAGACCTAACCCTGCTGTAAACCAAGTGGATATCTGAATACTAAAAGTTGGCATTAACACCTCCATACCGAAATGGAAAAAAAACTAAAAATAAAAATAATGCTAACTAGTAAGTAGAAAAGAGTTAGAGTAATGATTTAAATAAAAGCGACGTTAAAATTTACGACACTTGTAAAGATTCGTCAGTTCGAGCAATATTACAGTTTGAACCCAAATTATCACAAAAAGGTCCTGTTAGCAATATACGTGTAAATTTTCACGTGAAGCGATGTGGCGCAGAGGAAGCGCGCAGGGCTCATAACCCTGATGTCCTTGGATCGAAACCAAGCATCGCTATTTCTTTTTATAAAAACGGATTTTTTTGTACATTACTCTATCGAAAAATCATGCTGATATAAAGCAAAAAATAGAAGCCGAATCGCATATAGCCGCCAAAGAGCAAAGATGATGCCAGGGTTAGGTGACATATTTTCTCAAAAAAGAGGATGGGGTGACGACAAAAAGGAATGAACGAAAGATGTCGAGGCTTGTTTCCGGTGTTGAGAGAAAACAATGTGGCTTGTTGTGTTTGTGCTGAACATGTTTTCGAACTGTTGTTTATTGTGATACGGCGGATTTACTGTGTTGGATGAACGATTCGAGGTTGTACTGCATTGGCTGAATTGATTTTGCAAGACTCCACACGTAAACCGAACCAATCACAAGCCTGTTTTTAGTTGCTTCTAGTCGTTTTGCTGCAACCGCCGCCGACGTCAATCTGACTCGGTCCGAAGCTGCGGCTAGCCTCGAGACTGTCATGACACCACTTGTAACGACTGCAGCAATTTACCCGGGTCGCGAAAACATCACTTTCGGTGTGTGTGATTCCCGAGTCATTGTGTAATCACGTGCAATTGTGCCACCTCCAAGTACGCGCGCTTCGTGGCTTGTCGCGCCGCACGCCGTTCCCAATGCGGATGCGTGCACGACCTGCATTTGTCAGCCAATGCAGACGGTGCGAGCACATTTATTAGACTTGACATTTCCGCTTTTTTTTTTTTTTAGCAACTATTCTTCTTGACTATTTCCGAATTTCCATTTTTGCTTTAAACGACTCCAACGACCACAGCCAAACAAGAATGTCTCAACGACGAATCTCGGTCTCGCAATTCTTGCAGAATCTCAATTCTATAGACGATTACAGTCATTCGTCTTCAAATTTCGACCTGGATCGGGCTTCATTAAATGCAAACGGATCCATTATTCCAGCCCAAAACACTAACGACAGGCTCGGTCCTTCTTCTTCTTCTTCAGCAACACCCGATGATGAGCTTGCTGTTTTTGCCAATACTCAGTTTTTTGACTTCGATATGGGCTGTTCTACGGACATTGCCGCTACTATGGACGATTTGTTGATGCAACAAGAACATCAACTTCAAAAATCTAAAGGTTTTGGTTCTTCTTCTTCTTCTTCTAATGATATGTTGTTTAATAATGGTTCTTCCTCGTCCTCATCATCATCATCATCTTCTTCTTCGTCTTCTTCTTCTTCTCATCAAAACCAACTTTCTTCTGATATTTTAGATTTAGCTACTTTACAACAGTTCTCGCTGGCGAATGAACTTCTTCCTCTCAATAATTTAAATGCAAATATCAACTCAACAAAACCAACACAAACCTCGTCTGTACCTGTATCTAATTCTTTGGATTTAAACAATTCTGTCAACACAAGCAATCAACATGATTTTACTGATCCTTTGACTTTAACAACACAACCCCGACTTTCTCATATTATGGCATCTCCTGCTTTAAATTCTATGATTAGTCGCAACCAGTCCAATTTACCAACGTCTTCAACCCAAAACAATAACTCACAACCTGCTCTTGCACAGTCAAGCCAAGGTTTGAGTGCGTCTCAACAACTGCAGCTGTTTATTCAGCAACAAATTCAAGCACATGGTAAAGTGCCTTTGTCTATGCAACAAAGTTTGCCAAAGCAATCTCAGCCAACTGCTACTTCTCGGAATATTAAAAACGATTCTCCATCTTCTTCTAAACGACGCAAAACCTCAAGAAAGGAATCAATTGGTACATCAGAATCATCGGTTGATGACTCGTTTAGTGAAACCGAACCCAGTCGTAAAACCTCATTAACATCATCGACAAACTCCAGTTCACCAGAAACCCCAGCTAATGTCGAAGAAGACAAACGGCGCCGCAACACGGCGGCATCTGCAAGGTTCCGAGTGAAGAAGAAACTACGAGAACAAGAGATGGAGCGAACTACTAAAGATCTTCAAGACAAGGTCAAGAGCATGGAAACTAGAATCATGCAGCTTGAAATGGAAAACAGGTGGCTGAAGAACTTGGTTGTGGAAAAGAATGAGGCTCGGAATACGACTGAATTGGACGATTTGAAGAAGAAAATTTTAGAAGATTCTTCGTGGAGTTCCAAACGTTGATTTTTTATGTTTATGTATATTTTTATTTTTATTTGACGACGAGATGAACAATTTAATTTGATTTTTTTTTTAAAACCTTTTTGACCCCAACAAAAAATGGAGATGATTGGTCAGAGATATGTCCTGATTTAAGAAACACGTAAGAACCGGAACTGTTTTGGTTTAACGTTTAGACAAAACTTTTAGGCTTTCCAAGAATCATGTTTCGGGCCGTCAAGTTGAAAAAGAAAAGGGTGCACCGCTGGTATTATTGGTATCAGATCAAGACCTTTGCTGTCGTGATTCCGAAAGGTATCCTCAGTAACGGATTTTTAACAAAAAAAAACTGGTTTACAAGTGCATACAACGGGCACAAGCATTGTATAAATAAAAGAATAAAAAAAATGATATTGTAAAAACTTATTGAATGAATAAAAACCAAAAAAAAAAAAAAAAAATTAATCATTTAACAGTAAACAAAACACACTTTATTTATTTTCTGAAGTCTTCTTTTCAGCAGCTAAAAAATAATAACAAGTTAGCACTGAATAATAACCAAATAAACAAAAAATCAAACAAAAACTTACCGAGACGTTGCTTTTCTCTCATGATGACGGCATGGGCTTCCATACGTTTACGTGGATCGCCGTCCAGCTTCTTCTTCTCTGCTGCCTTCTTCTTCTCGTTCTTTTCACGAGCCTTATCGCGCTGGTTACCTCTGCTCATCGGGGATGTGTGTTGAGATTTCTGTTTTGACAAATTGATAAATTGATAAATTGGTAGATTGGTTAGCAAATGGTAACATGTCTCTGATGGCTTTTGGACTCAATAAACGTGACTGACCTGTAAATTGACAAGAACTTGGGCCTATAGCCAATATCTTTGGGAAAATGATTGACGATTAAAAAAATAAAAGAAAAATAAAAAAAAAAAGGTGAGTTTTATTATTTTTTTTTTTAAATGGTTGACTGAACGGGAAAAGTTGACAAAATGCGGTATTACATTAGATGACCATGTATGTATAGCTGCTAATCATCTGTCATCATCATTAGCTAAGCGTTAGTAATCAGTCATGTGCGTTTTTGACATGATGCCAGGCTGTTACATACATACAACAGGTGTACAAAAAAAATGGTTTTTAAATTTCTGAAATCATCAATTTCGTTATTATTTTATTTAAAAAACACAAAAACTAAAGAATAGATTAAAGAAAATGTCTCAACCGGGAACACCGCCAAATGACACAGGCCCTAAACCAGTTTTGGATGAAGAAGCTTTGAAAGCTGAAAAGTTGTTGAATGCAAAGAAAAGAGTGAGTGAAATGTGGAGACGTGTTTATTATTATTTTTTTCCTTAAATTATTGAATTATTGAATTAATTACTAATCTTTTTGTTAATCATTGTTTTGATTTTAGTTGGAAGAATTGAAAAAGAAACAAAAGAAAAAGAATAAAAAGAAAGATGCAAAGAAGGAAGATAAAGTAAAGTCTGAAGAAAAGAAGGATGAAGAAGAGAAAGATGAGTTAGTACCAGAAGTTAAGGAGGTTGAACAAGTTCAAGAGGTTGAAGCTAAAGAGGTTGAAGAACCTAAAGAGGTTGAAGCTAAAGAGACTGAAAAACCAAAAGAAGAAGTCAATGATGATAAAGACTTGGTTGAATCCTTATCAACAGAAACTCCAATTGACTTAGCCAAAGAAGATAACCAAGATAACCAAATTAAAGAAATTGAACGATCCGCTTCACCTCCACAAGATCTTTGGTCCTCAGCTTCTCCAGAACTAGAAGCAAGAGTCAAAGAACTTGAACAAAAGTTGCTGGAAGCAAATTTTAAGATTTCTGACTTGGAAAACGACGCTGATACCTATAAATCCTTGCTTGAATCCAAAAACGACAAATCTCCAGATACCAAAGATTCATCCTCAAGTTTGTCAAACTCGCCAACGGTTTCTGCTAATGAACACAAGCTCAAGACACAAATTGAAAATCTAAAGGTTGAAAATGCGTACTTGAACGATAAAGTGTATTCATTAGAAGCTCGTGTTGCCAACATGATTGCCGCCAACAAAAAGAGATCATTGGATTTCCCAGGCCGAGACGCCGTTGCTCAAGGTTCAGATGTTGATAGCGATATCATGTCATTAAATTCTCCACTTCTTGATTCAGCAGACGGAACGTCTAATAGACCTGTTAACTCAACTGGTCTAAACCATCCTAGAATGTCATCGTTTGCTGAAATGGATTTGTATGGTGACATTAATAAAATCAAGGATATCAATAAAGATATGCAACGGTGGTCAAGTTGGAAAGTGGATATCAGAAATTGGAGAAGTTTGGGAATCGGTCCTGTATTTGAGGCATAAGTTGATATTTATTCTTTTTAAATAGTTGTCAAGTTCTGAATCTATTTCATTTATATTCATATTAATATTTACATTTACACAATTTTTCTCTTTTTTTTTAATTATTTATTTATTTAACTCTAAACAAAAGCTCACCGCCAACTTCTTTTCTAGCAGCTTCTTGGATTTCCAAAACTTCGCCAGACTTTGTTCTCACAAAAACAGATTCACCCAATTGTAAGGGCTTGACATGGCGTGACGAAACACCCTTCAACAAATTCTTAATCTGGTTCTCGTCGAAAAAAATCCGCTGGTTAGGCTTGGAAACAAGCGACATTTGCGAAATCACCGGCTTGCTGTTATGATACTTGAGGCCGAGCCAGAGACGACGCGTGGAAATGTTGTCGAACGTGGCGGGCGTGAACTCGGCGTCGGGGCCGGTCAACGAGCCGCGCTGCACCGAGTTGATGAAGCCCTCGCGGTATAAGCCCAAAGCAATTTGTAAATGGAGTTTTGTGTATGGAATGGAAGCCAAAGGTTTGGCCACGCGGGTGACGTTTTGGAGATGGGAGCAAACGTTTGCTAAATTGACGAGTGACATTTTTTTTTTTTTTTTTGTAATTATTTATGTATTAATAGTTGTTGTTGATGTCGATGAGAATAGTGATGATGATGTTTTGAATGGTGGTTTGCAGGTTTTGACGATTCCAAATTTTTCATTGGATCAGTTTGGTTATGTAATACTGTGTGTGATGGTTATTAATTTACATACATCGTTCACGTGCTTTGTCAGAGGCCGTTGTGGGCTTTGCGAAATTGGCTGTTTTCCAGCTCGCGAATCAAGGCAAGTGGAATTTTTATTTTTATTTTTTTTTCATCAAAACAAAAAAATCAGCACAAATGTTGAAACGATTCAACCAAATTATACCAGTTTTTAAAACAGGATCGAAAGTCACAGGCTCTGTAACTGCCGTTCCTGTCAGTATCCGACAGTTTTCTAGAACTTCGTTAAGCAGTGTTCGGGTTGGGTTGTTGAGTAATTCATCAAATAGGCTCAACTCTTTATCTGTCAACAACCAATCTACCAAACCCCAAATTTTCAAAAACCAACCGGTTAGATCTTATAGTACCCAACCTACCCGTGACGAGGGACCCCAGTTCCGATACATTGTGTTGTTGGTTGCCCTTGCCACTGTTGCATTCATTTATGCAGAAAAGAGCATTCGCAAGAAAAAGCCACGCAATATCACAGAAGAAGAATACGAAGCCATTAAACAGAAGACCAAGGTTTTGTACAAAAAGACTGCGTTCACCATGAGGAAGCTTTGGTGATTTTCGTTCTTGGAGGCCCCGGCAGCGGTAAAGGTACCCAGTGTGCCAACTTGGTTCGTGACTACAATTTTGTCCATTTGAGTGCTGGCGATCTTTTGCGTGACGAACAGAAAAGAGAAGGTTCTCAGTATGGTGAGCTCATCAAGACTTATATCAAAGAAGGCAAGATTGTTCCTCAAGAAGTCACAATTGCTCTTTTGAGAAATGCCATGAAAGCTGCTATTGTCAAAAGATTGGAAGAAACCCCTGAAGCTGCTATACATGACGGACCTGTTCGATTTTTGATTGACGGGTTCCCTAGACAAATGGATCAAGCCATTAGCTTTGAAGACGATGTCAGTATTGCCCGTTTTGTGTTGTATTTTGAGTGTCCTGAAGAGATTATGCTTAAACGTCTTCTCAAAAGAGGCGAAACCTCTGGAAGAACTGACGATAACGCCGAATCTATTACAAAGAGATTCAGGACTTTTGTTGATACCAGCATGCCGGTCATTGAGTATTTTGACAAGGCCGGTAAGGTTTATAAAGTTTCTTGCGATCAGCCTGTCGACTCGGTTTATGGCCAAGTCAAGACTGTTCTCCAAGATCGTTTGGGTCTTTAGATTCCAATTTTCACTATTTTACTCCAAATATCAAAGTTTTATAAATAAAAAAATTCATTGTTTAGTACTTCCAAACCCTCCAAATCCCATCATTTGTGCCATATCGGAACTTTGCACCGATTCCTCTTCTCTTTTTCTTTTGTTATTCAATCTGGTCTTCTTTTCTTGCTGAATCGCCTTTTTCTTTTCCTTCTTTTTGATAATCTGCTGTCGTTCCCATTGCTTTCTCTTTTCGATTCTGTTTTTCAGATCAAACACCTCTCCTGTTTCTTTAGCCTCCATTTCTTTCTTCTTTTTCAAAAACTGTAGCCTTTTTCGGACATCCTCTACTGTGATTTTGGCATTCAATGCATCCATGTCCACGCCGCCCGTGCTGTTGTACAAGTGCTCTTTGGAATTTATATGGTCAAGGTACTGGATACTGTCTTTATACGTCAAGTTGCAGATTTCGCAGTACAAGCCGGCGCCTTTGCCTCGCTTTCCGGTAGAGGCGCTGCCTGGCACTAGAAACTGGCGGTTCAGGCCGCTATAGAAGTCCATTTCTATTGACCGTGGACCGGCCGCCATCTGAGACGAAAAGTCGTCGTTATTGTTGTTGTTTTCTGAATTCGACATGACGAATTGATTCAACTTGAATAAACTTGAATAAATTTGAACAAATTTGAAATTGAACTTTTTCTAGCGTTTTTGACTAGGCACATGATAAATTGCGATTAAGTGTCTCATTTTGCAATGTATCACACTTTTTTTTTTTTTTTTTTTTTTTTTTGTTTGTACCACCGATTTTCAAACATTTGATTTATAACTGAACAAAATTGGATTTCAATCAAGTTTTAATTGATACTTAACAATGACCGTCGATTACCGTGGAGTACGTGTTTAATGAGTGAATCGTTATTGATAGCATACGTTGAAAACACCTAACCAAGTCAATCATTTTTAGGCCTCTGTCGAAGATCTTGACCTTCTTCCAGCATTAAGCATTTACCCCAGCACGCCTCTTCTCGAGGCATTAGAAATGTCATACGAACGCGAATACAGCTATTTACCAGTTATTTCGCCCAAAAACAAGCGATTGCTTGGATACTTGACAGCCGAACAACTCCAAAAGGCAGCAGAAACGGCGCGTCCTGATTCAAAGAGTTTGGTCAAAGACCATTATAATCGTTTCTTCGGTGAGCCCAAGTCTACTGGTGCTAACGGTACTGCTGATGCTTCAGCCAACCAGAGAAAATATGTTCCCATTACACTTTCGACACCATTAGAGAGTTTAGAAAAGTTTTTTGAAAGAGGCGAAGAGTTTGCGGTTGTCACGGACTCTGACGGAAAATTTGTTTTGGGAGTCGCTATGAAGGAAGATTTGGAAAAGTACGTCAAAAGCAGGCCTTTTCTCAAGGTTTAATTGATTAATATTAATCAATAGTAATTACCAATTGTTTGAATTTAAAAGCAAAATAACTAAACTAAAATTAAAATATACATATACACTTTATATAATACCCATAATAAAAAAACCAGTCTTTTAGACGTGAAAAAACCATAAAAATAAGAAGAAAATAATGAAAAACAGTCTATATTTTTTTTTTTTTTTTTTTTTTTTCCTTGATATTTTTTGATTGTGTGCTTAATAGTTACCAGTATTTTGACAACTTTGATTAAACGATGCAGTTTGTTTTAAAAAAAAATAATAATAATAATATTTAAAAGAAAAACAAAAAGGCACCAACACCCATAACAGCGACGATTTGAGCAGTCAAGAAACCCATTTTGCCACTGGAAAGAGGGCCACGGAAACTGGAAGAAGAAGCATCGCTTTTGTGGGTAGCAGTGCTGGTGGGAGTAGCAGTGATTGTGGAACCAGAAACGACAGTGACGTAGGCTTGTATTTGAGACCAAGAAGCGTACCAAGGCAATTGGGTAGCAACGTTGGAAAGCATTGAAGTGGCGGCTGGGTTATAAGCAATGAAGGTAGTGAAAGAGTCGTCGGTGTAGGTCATGAAAGACGACAAGGAATCAGAAGAAGAACCGATATCGGAAAAGGAGTGGGTTTTGAAAAACTGCATGTATTCTTGGACATAGCTGTAACGGTTGCTCATGAAGTCTTCGTAAAAGGCAAGAACGTCAAGAGTGGTGGTGGTGGATGCACTGTTTGAGTTGGTATTTGAAGAGGTGGTAGTAGAGGCTGCGCCAGTGCTTGAGCCAGGGCTTGAAGTTGTGGTTGATGGAGAAGTAGTAGTGGCATCCACGGCACTTGTGGGATTATTGTTGAAGAAAGACGATAGGAATGCGCTTTGAGAGCTGTCTCGACGGCCAAGATTGATACCATCGAAAAGAGCACAAGATGCTAATGAAATAATGGCAAGAATGGTGATGAGAAAGCGTAACATTTTTTTTATTTTTTTCTTCTATTTTTTTTGAAACTGTTAATATATGTTGTGAATAATTATAACTGACAATTGGTAAAGAACGAGAATTAAAAAAAATACGGATCTCTTCAAGTATTTATACCTGAGCTCCTAAAAAAAAAAGCCGAGCGGCCATTTACGATTTGGAACGCATGTAACATCAAAAATGGGAAAGGCTGGGCTTGAAGGAAGTCGCAGAAGGTCCGAAATAGACTGATTTTAAAAAATTATTATTAGCAAAGTCGACACTTTTTACATCATTGCGCCTTCAATAAAGAAAAAAACCTCTCTTCATCAGGAGTTCTCACGATATTCAATTGGTTACAACCTGATTTTTAAAGATATTGTGGATATTTCAGGCAGACCGAATCATAGCAAGCCACCGTTGGCACAGCACTGTTATCATTATTATCAATCCAATCCAATCCAACTCTAATTCAAGCAACGATGGAAAAAAAAGCCTTAGAGCCCGCCTGGACAATCCACAAAACGCTCCTTTTGCTGGTGACGCCGTCGATACTGGGTGGTTGGTTTATGCACGGCTGTTTCTAAACCAGCCTTGTCATTTTGGCGCGCGGCTGGCTACTAACTAAATCTAAATTTAACCAAGTTGATTAAACGAAACCGCGGTCACACTGCGGCATGTGCGTTTGCTAAACAGCAACCGTAAAAGCACAAAGCAGGGTAACTTCTGTTTTTTTTCACTGCCACCACAAAATAGCCACTGCCGTGATATACACGTGCTGTGGGTCTACCCACTAAAACAAAGCACTTTTGACCACCTCAATATAAGCCAGTTTTTTCCATCTCTTTCTCCTTTTCTCTTTTACTCTTTTTCCATTTATTCCATTATTCATTTTTAGACGTTAATTTATTGTCGATTCACACCAATTCTCGTGTTTTCGGTCTATTTTTATTTTCATTTCAACCTTACTCAATAAGTATGCGATAATTAATCAACCAAATTCTACGATTCCTTTTCAATAGTTTTTGTCGTTTTCTTGCTTTGTTTGTGTAGGACCACAAAAGAAGAAGAAGAAAAAAAAAAAAAAAAAAAAAAAAAAA
>JAJLVH010001036.1:0-11486 GCA_030570155.1 Magnusiomyces magnusii
ACACCAGCACCTTCGTGACCACCGACCAAAGGAAGCTTAGTGTCCAAAGGCCAGTCACCCTTCCAGGCGTGGAGATCAGTGTGGCAGACACCGGAGTACTTGACGTTGACGAGAATTTCGTCAGAGGCGGGAGTGGGAACAGGGATGTCCTTGTAGAGCAAAGGGCCGCCGTTAGTCTCAAAGACAACAGCCTTTTGGGTCTTGGGAATAGGAGACATATTGTATAGTTTGTGTGTTTTTAAGTATGGACAAAAAAGGGAAGTAAGCAAGCGTTGGAAAGAAACAGAAATATATAATGGAAAAAAAACTGGAATTGAAGGAATTAGGTTCATATTTATACACGAATTCTATTCTTGTTTGTTCCCAAGGCTCACTTAAGCTGAAGCGGGGTTCCTGCCAGCAAAGTCGTTTGACGCACATAGTTGAAAGGCTACACTACAAAATCATGGAGACCACAATATTGAGAAATCAAGACAGTTTGTTAAGCCATACGTAGAGTTGCTTGGCTTACAATTGAATTGGCTGCTGTTCTTTAAATTACAAAATCAATTGATTTGTTTATACCAAAGATCAGCCCGAATTGTTGTCTTTGCTTCAATCTTTGTGACTACTAGAGGATATCTCTGTTATAAAACATTTGGAGGGGTTCGGCACGAAACATGGCTTAAAAATTTCTCCGAAGTTCCTGGTTAAGAAGACCCGACTTTAAGAAATCGGAGAAATTTACTACAAAAATCCGGGGTAAATGGAAGCAATTCCAATTAAAACTCTTCAAGTTGTGTGATTTTTAAGTTATCTGTAATAACATGAAATTTATATAATCATGTAAAAGACAATCCGTTGAAGTCGCTTTAAGCGTTGCAGGTTTTTTTTTCTTGGTTTTTACGCTCATGCTTGCACAAATTTACTTAAAAAATATTCATGGTGTTTTGTTGTAATTCCTTGTCTTCAAAAATATTTACGAACTTCGTCAATGTAAATTTGACAATTTTCCTCGGGTAAATTGAGCAAAAGTCAACGTCATTTCACTATAGTCATTATCTGTGGTTTGAGAAAAAAAAAAAATCGTACAATAATTCTATAATACAATTATTAAATATGATTTATTACCATGATTGAAAAAGCGGGGTGATACTTATCTTCGCATGAATCGCGTATGTAAGAATGATAGAATTGGCCAATCACAGCTTGTATGCAATAGGTATAATTATGTATCTAGTTATGGTCGCTATTTAGCTGTGTTATGTTTGATATAACCATCGTTTCATTTGTTGATACGGCTGATGAGGATCACCATCCAAGAACCGGTCGTCAAACACCCAATATCTCATATAAAATTTTCAATATTTACTTTAATAATTAGGAATGGTCTTTTTTTTCTTTTTTAAATAAAAGAAGAAGATCAACTGAACAAATACAATATCACAAAAGTATTTGAAATAAAAAATAAAATCAACTATTTTTTCAGTATCGCATCGAAGCTCATCACCTTCTATGCAGGTACAGTGTAAATCTATATCTGCACTTTTTCACAATAAAACAACAACTACCTAGTTTAAATCAAATGTAAAATAGTTTAATTTGTAGTTTTTTACTCTCGAAAGCCGTTGAAGTGTTTATTTCATTGTTTATTTGGATCATGGAGAAATTTACTCATTGTTCTTAGCATGATTCATTTTTTACTTCAATTATTTCACCTCAAAGGTGCTCACTAACATGTCATTTTTAATTCTATGAATTCTACATCAATTGTAGAAAAACTGGTGATATTGAAGATAATTTAATTTACTTTTGACAGGTTTTCAAGAATGAAGTTCATGTTCTAATTGACCGTTGAAAATTCTACTTTTAAAAAATTATGTTTCTAATAGAGCTCACCCTTGTTCAACTGTTAAACACCTGTCAAAACCGTTTCCATGATCTTATCAATCATTTCCTAGTTTATTCCACAATAATAGTAAACATTTCTTCACAATATCAGATATTTATAATTGACTTCTAGGATACTATGAAGGCTTCAAGTTCACAACTGGCTCATTTTCCTTTAACTTAACCAATACTTTGATTACCACTTTCCATCAGTATTTGAACATCCAAGCTCAATTAAACCAATGAAGCTAAACGAAACTTCTCAATTGATGTAATTCCAATTCTTTCAATGCCATTTTTTCTCACGTTTACTTTTGGGTTTTGAGAACCTTCAAGGTTCAAAAGCTTCCATATTATGTATGTAATTTTCAGACCTAATCAAAACCGGAATATATGTAGCCGTACCACGATCCATAGTCTAAACACTAAACAGCTTTGAGATTTCAAAGATGTGTTTACGATTATTCTATTTCGTTTATTTTTTGTTTGATTCAGGTTACGACATATGGTTTAAACCAAATGATCTTCTGAAAATAAATATACTTCCAAGCTATTAATCAATTGCAAAATACAAGTGATATTTCAAGGTTTATCCTTTAACGTCCAATGTAAATGAGTATCTAACACGAATAATAAACGAATGAAAAAAACCAAAACTCATCGGTTCGTTTTTGACAAGTTTTCTTTTTGAGCAAAAGTCCTTACAGACCTTGATCTTATTTTTTTTTCAGACTTTATTTAACGTAAACGATCAAAAAGCAATTTAGATTATTATTCTAACCAACTCAACTTACACACCCTTGTTTGATCAAAACGACGGAGGCGATGATTTGGTAATTCAATGAGTCAAATCATATTATAAACTTGATAAAACGAACGAGAAGTTTTTGTCATTTGTGTTGATCACATTTGGGTTATTTAGTGAAAGAATGAAATTTATCTAATTTTTGAAAAAGAAACAATTGGAATATATTTAAATAAATTCATAATCGGAGCCATAAAAAACACTATACTCTCTGCTGTCATATTTATTCTGATAGTATTAACTTTTAAATATAAATATGGTATTGGCTTTACGGTATCAAAATATACAACGATAAAAATTTAAAGACAAGGATAGGTTTTATATTTATATACTTCATCGAATATAATAGTAAAATAAGGAAAAAATGAATTCAAAATGCAAAATCCAATAAATTCCAACATTAATAGCTTATATGAATATTATTGCTCTATCATTTAAACAATCCAAGTAACAGCCAGCGTGAGAAAACATATGTGATTATAAGTTCAATGTGTTGCGATCAGACATATCTTGAATGAAGTCGAATTTCAATTTTCAATGGTATTTCGTTTTTTTTATATTTATATTATTTTTTTTCTCATTCTTTTTTTGGTAATTAGAAATTTGTATTACTTTAGGTAGTAAAATGCTTATTTGAATGGTCGAACAAGATCACCAAGCTCATTGACAGTTTGAGACAAGGGCCGTCGGTGAACAACATCCCAAAATCCTTGCTTTTGACCATCTTCAAGAGTGGCAATCTCTCCATTGCGAGAAAGAGCCTGTTCACGACCATAGCCTTCAAGGCCACCGGCAAACTCAAAGAGACCGATAGCAGAGCCTGTAAGCAAACCAAAACCAACAACCTTAGGAATTGACTTGACTATTTGATTTGTTAGAAAAAAGGGAATAAAACAAATAACAAAATAAGCAAATTTACTCACAAGAAGCACCAAGAACGGCACCAGCAAAGGAACCACCGAAAACAGAGTTCCAAGAATCTTCCTTTTCTCTCAAGTTTGTTGAAACAGATTCACCGAAAGTGTAAGCAGAACCAACAGCAGCTAGATATTATACACGTGTTAGATGTTTGGTATTTAAATAACTAATTAACATATCACCAGTTTGAATCAATTCTCAAGATCCTGTAGTTTGACAAAACTTGACAATATGCCTTGAAATATTTTGCTTTTTTTTAAACAGGTATCTTGACTTGTTGGTTATCCAAATTCGAAACCAATTTGAAAAGTTGATATTAAGAAAATTTGAGGTATTGGAATATCAGTAGAACTTTCAAAAAATTAAAAATAAAATCTCAATATCAATATTCGATCCACAAATCTAATCTTCATTCTCATGATAGTCATTTCACACAGCAGGGTATCAAAAGCAAAAACAAATTCAAGTGTCCAATCAAAGTAACGGTATAAAAGTCAATACATACCAAACATGAAAGTATAGTAACCAGTCTTGGGGTGGAAAAAACCGGAACCCTTGGTCTTTTCAAGAGAGTTCTTGACAGCAGAAGCAAAGACACCGGCACCAGCGCAGACAGCAGCAGTCTTAATGGTAAGACCAAGTGTGTTGCGAGGTGTGTATTCTGGGTATTCACGGAGATTAATGGTTGGGTATTTGTCGTTGTAAGGCATTTTGATATGACAAGTAAAGGTTTGGCTGAATAGTAAGAGTTGTTTCAAATGTAAAAAGCAGAGGGATTTGGAAGAAATCAGAGGCTCACCATCAAAATGAAAGGGTAGTGGAAAAAAAATATGGGATAATATGGTGGTGAGAAATCTCGGCCAATCAGAATTTGGCAGTTACAACTAAATTACAAGCCGCGACTTCAAGCTAATGTCACACATTAAAGTGTAACTAATCACGTGAATTTAGCAATGCCATTACATTATATGTAACTATGACCTATGAATTTACAAATATACAAAAACTCGTCCATTTCTTGTTAAACATTGAGGAATCGTCGTTTTATGCACCATTTTTTCAATTAATATTGGTAAAACACACTCTAAATTAATTTCATTCTCGACTACAGTCTATTTTTCATGCATTTAATGTTTTTGGTATCAATATGTGGTTCCTGGCTCAGATTCTTAGACCTTTTATACCCATTATCTACATCCAAAAAACTTTTTTTCATTTTTTTTAAAGGAAATACTTTAAAGAAAACATAAGCAAAAAAGGTTACAGAATAATTTATTTCTATTCAAGTCTATCACTATTTATAATTTTTTTTTTTTTTTTGAAAATGACCATGCTCTATTAATCATTGCATTTTTTTGTTCTGAAGTTTATCAATTCAATATGTCATTGTTGATCAATTAATAAGCGTTCCTGACTTTCATTTGTCGATATGAATCAAGTACTTATTTATTTTGATAAACTATTTTCATGCCATTATCTGTTTTTGAAGGCTTCCACTTTAATTGATTTTTGAAATCTTTTGAGACTCAAGGTTTATAATCAACTTTTTGCAGACATGGTCCAAATATCAAAATTGATCTTTTCGTATTTGAATTGATGTTTATTCTTGTTTCAGCGTCACGTCATCACTGTCGTTACTATCCTTCATTTGATATTCTACATCCATATTTCCTCCAGCTTTTGTGTGTGTTTCCTTCATATGATAGTTATGATTATCTGCTGCTTGTTTGTGTTTATCGACGACATTAGGATTGGTATACAATTGGTTTAGAAATTCTGGATTTTCTTCTAGTTGATGTATATTGATGCCACTTTGTTGATAAGATCCATCGGTTGATGCCGTTGGCTGATGAACACCATGAATTGAAGTGAACCGTGGCTGTAGCTGTTGGTTTTGTTGTACTTGATCTGATGAGGATGAATGTCGATTTGACTGTATCACTGGTGGAGCCGGAGTCTGTTGACCACCTTGAAAAATAACAGGATGAATAGGAGATTCTGAAGAAATTAGACCATAAGTTTCTGTGAATCTAGAGTTGTCAACAATATGGCCTTCTTCTGTCAACACATTTTGTGGTTGTGGCTGTATTGGTGATGCTTGAGAAGGGTGTGGCGTGTTTAAAGAACTTGAACCGGAATGAATGTTGGAGTTTCCTGGATCTTGCATAGAGCTCATTTCTGGACCAGATCCGTGGTGGGGAAACTGACCGGCTGGGAGAGATGTGATTATTCTTTGCTGTGGGTGTCCGGGTGTCGCTGGTATCAATGCTGGTCTAAACGGAAACATATTTGATTGTCCTTCATGTGCCAATGATGGTGCTGATCCCGAAAATCTAGGCAGTTTGTATGTGGCAGCCGAATTGTTTTCAGAAGCTGGGTCTATTGTCAGCATGCCGATTTCAGAAGCTGAAAGGCTATGAGTATGATGGGGAGTTTGAATAGGAAATGGTATTGGCTGGTTGACTATATGACCTTGATAAACGCCAGGCTGAAGCATTGAATTTTGATTTTGTGGATGCTGTTGCTGTTGGGGCGACACTTGGTGATGACTTTCTTGATGCGGTACGTGGGCTGGTATTTGAGCCATTTGAGATACTTGTTGTATTTGTGACGCAATATGGTGCTGATGTTGGATTTGCTGATTATGTGGAAGCATGAAAGGATGTACGTTTATTTCAGATGACATTGGACCTTGCAATCGAATGTTTTGTGGATATTGCTGCTGATAGGCATTTTGAAGAGGCTTTGACTGAAAATGAATAGGCTGCTGGAACTGGTAACCTGAAGTGCTGATTGATGAAGGATTTGGTTGCTGACTTTGTAATTGCTGCGGATTTTTGGCAAGTATGTCTTTGATTTCGGAAACTATTTCAGCTGAGTTTGGAATTTGAAAACTCGGCTTAATGAGGAACTTTAAAAGTGCTTGAAGAAATCTCATGGCTTGCTTTTGTTCATTTGGCCCATTCAGTCTTTTATTGTTGAGGAGTGATAGAATGAAACGAGAGCATATAAAGGATGAGTACTCATGCCAATGATTAATATGAAAATCTCCAAAGTAATGTATATATATTGCCAACACACGGACCACATTTGCCACACATTCAAGACCAAGTTGTATATTTTCTGCCTTTGATGATGTATTTTCAAAAGTGTCATTGACCGTATTTTGTGTGTCGGCTGCTTCGCTAGAGTACAAAAGACTGTTGTAAAGCAAGACACAGCAAGCATAGTACTGAAGACAATTAGAAATGTTTGTAGGATTGATAACGATTCCGATTGGTGGTGGAAATGTGCTGTTGATTTTTAGATTATCGGGCGAGTCATTCCATAAACTGTTCAATTTGGAAACACAACTTTTGAGTATCTGGGTTTGATATTCTGTTAAATGAGTAGTTGTAGAAAGAAAGAAATCAACTGATGCTGATGAAAGTGTATTATGGTTTTCCCCAAACAAACATTTTATTGCGTTGTTGACTGTTTCCATGATGCTGAATTTTAGTCTCATTGATTCTGTGAAATTTGATATTGGTTCTTGATCAGCGGAGCTAACAAGATTTGTCGATTTTTCCAATGCTACCTTCCCCTTAGCCAATTGTATTTCAGATTTGAAGTTACCACTTGCGTTACGTTTGAACGAAACTTGACCACTTCTATTGGAAAAAGTACCCGAATGAATGAATCTCATTAGCTCATTGCTTAATAACTTGTTTCCTTTTGACTCTATAATTGCGTTCCAAAGTTCTTTGTCGTCCGTGTTGTCTGTGATGTAATTTTCTAATGAAAATGGTATTTGATTTATTATTGGTAGTCGTCCAAGGTAAAGACTGATATTCTGGTCCCAATAAAACAAAGCCCATAAAAGCCTGATTCTTGCCTCCACATCTTCAATAGAAACAGAACCATCCGATTGTTCTGGCAAAACATAAAGATCAATATCTGCAGCTAGTCGATATGCAATACCACTGAATATCCAACATTGGGTGATGTTATTGTTTTGCATTGCATTAACAGACCGATGTAAAGCTGTTGTGACTGTTGCAAGTGTTGCAGGAAAAAATATTTCTTGTATAAACAAAGATTGTGAATGCTGGGCAACAAATTTGGCTATTTCGCTATCTTTTCCGTAAAGGAGAGGAAGTGTATCAGCAAAAATACTGGACAAAAGCGCTAAGGAAAAGCAACTGTTCTGGTTATATGAGTTTATTGGTGAAAATATAGCCATGTCTTGTATGAATGATGCACGATGAATTGTAAGATGAATAGGGTGAATCCAAGCCCAATAAATGGACAGGCATTTCTTTGCTGTAGTTAGTGGGATGTAACCAAAATAAGTTTGTAAGACTGATTTCAAAACAGAATCTTCCAACTCTTTTGATCTTCTATTGAGGTCTGTAAAATAATGCTGACGATATTCTTTGGTCGTTCCAAAAAAAGGTACATTTGAGTAAACTTGTTCGAGCGGATCTGTTTCTTCTGATTCAGGGCCTGTATTTTTTTGATGGTATGTTGACGATTGTTCTGGGATTGATGGTAACTGCCAATTCTTTAATGGCGATAAACTGTTTTCGCTTTCTAAAAGTGGTTTACTTACACCTCCAGTACCTGTGGCATCCGAATTATCATCTTCGTGACCATCATTATCTTCTCTCGAGCCGCTTTTACTTCCCGACTCTAGTTTATATCCTGAATCCATCAATATCTTTGAAAGCTCTTTTATTCGCTTTTCGAGATGCCTAACGTATGCAATTGAAGCCGGCTTGTCATAAAAACAGTTGATATCACCAAGCTCTTTGCATTTTGTGCATACTGGTTGAAGTCCATCGCATTTTGCCTTTTTCAATATATTTATTATGTTAGTAAACGAAGCAAGCAAACAAAAAGCGATGAAAATTCCAATGATATTTATGATAATATACATACCTTTCTTCGCCTGCAGTTTGAGCAGGTCAAGTGGTGATACTTTCGTAGTTTTTTTGTTTTTTCATAGTTCCCTGCCGGAGGTAATCCGGATGATCCAGCTGGTTTATTGGACATCAAATTTCCAGGGCGCTAAGAAAACGAAAATAAATAAAACACAGTATACGCTTTGGAAAACGCTTGCTTTCTTTTTTTTTTTCTCAGTAAAGTTAGATATAGTAATTGAATAAAATATGAATGACAAAAAAATAAAAGTGGTGATAGTATTATTATTTATTTTCATTGACTCATTTTGGGTATTTTTTAAAAAAGCTTTGATGCTTGTAGCTTTTTTTGTTGAAGAGAATCAAAAGAGTGTTTCTGGACAGTGATTATAATTGTTGGTGTATTATCAAACAATGTGCGTATGTGATAAAATCTTGATTATAATTTTGCAACCGTCAAATAAAATCTAAAAAAAATGTGAAAATTGAAATTAGAATTTTGATACGAAATATATGTAGTTTATTAGGAATTGCATTTAATAAATATTCAAACTGAAGGACCAAAAAATGGTTGAAAAAAATAAAAATGAAAAAAGAAATGGTGTAAAAAGAAGTAGACCCTGAGTTCCGAATTGTAAATAGTAAAACATACTGGTATTAACATGCCATGCTTGTTCAAAAACTTATCACTGGGTATCCAGGTACTTTTTTTAAGCGGCCAATAAAGTGAGCAGCTATGTTTAAAATTGAATTGAAGAAAGTCAAAATTTTTTTATCTTGATTTTGTTTTTTTTTTTTAACTTTGTTACCTTGATTTATTAAACATATTTTGTGGAATTTGCAAAAGAAAATTTAAAGATATAAGGTAGTTGGATAAACATGTGACGATAAACTGGCAGCCAAAAACCAAGTAAACTTTTCGGAATATGTTCTTCTGCTTCTAAAAAAACTTGTTTCACTTTATTGTTTTGAAATTCAAAAAAGGCATATATGTATATGAGAGACCAACAGTGTTAATAATAATAATAATAATTATAATTATTATATTATTTGATTTGATTTTTACTACTGCTATCAATTACTGAGAAAGAAAATAACAATGGAACAAGAATATATTGCAAATAAAGTTTATTGGTTCAAAAATAGTGTCAAGGTTTTTGTAAATTTGATAGATTTTCTTTGGATTTTGGAGAAAAAAACAATCAGTTTGAATAGTTTTGGGTTTTCAGAAATGTTGATTACCAAACATTCATCACATATATCACAATTCACAGAAAGTACAGAAGAGAAACTAAAATAAAAAATACTAACCTTGAAATTTGGATGATATATCTGTAATAATTCGAGTCTTAGTTGCTTATGAAAATGATATCCGCAATAAACAAATTATAAAAAGAAGGTTGTAAGCTGATTGAATAAAGAAACAGAGAACCAGGAAATAATCTAGGTTTAAATGAAAAATTAACAGAAAAAAAACGAGTGAATTGAAATATAAAATGGAAATGAAGGAAAAATTAATTGGTATAACAATAGAATGTAAATACAGATTAATAAGTAAATAATAAGACTGAAAAATAAATATATTATCCAAAAATAAGTAAATAAAGAAAACAAAAAGTAAAAAACCAAGGGAGGTGCAAGGGGTATATAATAGAAGAAGACGGCTCGAAATATTTTTGAAAAAAATCATCTATAAGAAAAAGCTATATATTTTATATATATATTTTGAATATAAACTTCCAAAAATATATGCGTATATTCAAGAAAACTTGCGTTGATAATTCGTCTTACATAATTTTTGCACACCGTTGCTTTTCAGTTATTTGTTTTTGATTATTTTAACAGCATGATTAAATGAGTTGGTTTTCTTAAAAAAAAAACAAAAGAAATGATTAATAGTTTAAAAACAATATGATCAACGTCTGATTCTGTTCCTTTTTTTTAATCAGATAACAGAGAGGAAAACAATTATATCAACTGTTACAGCATAACTTGAAAAATACAAAATGGTAAAAACCAATAAAAAGGGTCTTAAGCAGATGCGATGACTTCTACAAGCTGATTAAAACACGATATATACAATCTTCACAAAAACAAAAAATATATATATATTGAATTGAGTTTTCTAGCGATACTGCACATTATTGTTGTCAAAGTTATTTTTTTTAACCTTGATTTTTGATTTCTCATTTTTCTCTATTAAAAACAAAAAAAAAAAAAGAATGCCTTTTTTTCCTTTTTTCTTGCTATTCTACACTGTCTAAATTTGTCTAAGCTTGGAAGTATTTTGCGTGGCTCTTCTATAAATTTTGGATTTTGTTCATGCTATTTATCATAGGGTAAAACATATATGCGCTTTTAAATAGCATTTTCTTTTCTTCTTAAAGAAAAGAGATACAATGTAAGACATGAGACACATTTTCAATATAGTATATCTACACATTCGTACTATTAAGAAGCAAGAAAAGCGGCAAATTAATGTGTCTTCCTATAGACTGTAGTTTTTAATCCAATTTTCAAATAAACTTTTTTCAAATAGATTTTCGTAGGTACCCAATTAAAAAACATGGCTTGGTATTAGCTTTGGTTTTAGTAAACCACAATAAGAACAGTATTTTCGAGGTATTAAGGTGACTGTTAACATGTCTGCACTTTGAATGCTTTTGCATTTTTCAATTATTTTTTGCACCTGAAGTATTTTTATAGATGTTATAAGGTTTTGATTTGCAAGACTGTTAATAACTATGGAAATCATAATTGATCAATTTCCGAATTAATTTTTGCACAAGGTTATTTTACATTTATATCACGTGTATATCAAATTGGCTTCAACAAATCATTCCAGTAACTGAGTGATTCAGATTATTCCAACTTTACATTCAATTAGATTTGGCCAATGTAATCTGAATGTTTTGTTGGAAAACCGGTAATCCAAATTAAATATTAAAACTCCATTTCGGTTTATATAATATACTTAATGATGAAGGCATATA
>JAJLVH010001037.1:0-11482 GCA_030570155.1 Magnusiomyces magnusii
CGATACTTCTCATTGCGACGCTTGTACATCTTGAAACCCTTCAACTTATCAAGCTTAAGAACAGCAGCCTTCTTCTTTTCAACCTCATGATCAAAAATGGTATCCTCGAGATCTTGGACCTTGGGTTCCTTCTTGCGGAGAGGAGTCATGGGAGTTCTGCTGCGAGAAATTTCGCCATTGGTAATATCAGCTTCAGGATCCTCCTTAAAGTTATGGAAATAGTCAACAACTTCAGCCTTCTTCATAGCTTCCTTCTTCTTCTTTTCTTCTTCCAAAACACGCTTGTAGTCAGTAGGGAAGACCTTGACGAATCGAGGCAAGATGCGGTTAAAGTCAGTAAGAATGCGATCAGCAAGCTCAGAGCTGGTGTAATGTCTGTGGTCTTCAATCAAACCACGAACAAAGGCGATTTCAGCAGGATCATCAAGAGGAACAAGTTCAACCATCTCGGTGTTGACATTCTTGACAAACTCTTGGGCCATATCCAAAACATAAGCAATACCACCAGACATACCGGCAGCAAAGTTACGACCAGTAGGACCGAGAACAACAACGCGACCACCAGTCATGTACTCACAACCGTGATCACCAGTACCTTCAACAACAGCAGTGGCACCAGAGTTACGAACAGCAAAACGCTCGGCAGCAATACCACGAATGAAAGCAGAACCGGAGGTGGCACCATACAAACAAGTGTTACCAATGATGATATTTTCCTCAGCCTTGAAAGGAGAAGCAGCAGGAGGATAAATGATGAGGCGACCACCAGAAAGACCCTTACCAACATAATCGTTAGCGTCACCTTCAAGCTCTAAAGTGATACCAGGAGCAAGGAAGGCACCAAAGGATTGACCAGCTGGGCCAAAAATGTTGACATGAACAGTATCGTTGGGAAGACCTTGCTCACCAAACTTCTTTGAAATACGGTAAGAAAGAGTAGTACCGAGAGCACGATCAGTGTTGACAATGTTGGCTTCAATATTGACTGGAAGACCCTTTTCAAGAGTGACTTCAGCTTCATCAACAAGCTTGTTGTCAAGTCTGACATGAAGACGATGGTCTTGTTTACGGACGTTACGAGTAGCAACACCAGGTCTGAGGGTGTGGGCAGGAGTCAAAAGAGGAGTAAGATCCAAATTGGCAGTCTTGGTGTTGCGCAAGTCTTCACGAACCTTGAGCTTTTCAGCACGACCAACCATCTCATTGATAGTGCGGAAACCAAGCTTGGCCATGATATGACGAAGTTCGTTAGCAATGTAGTAGAAAAAGTTAATGACATGTTCGGGAGTACCTTCAAACTTCTTACGAAGATCAGGATCCTGGGTAGCAATACCAACGGGACAAGTGTTGAGGTGACACTTTCTCATCATAATACAGCCCATGGCAATAAGAGGAGTAGTAGCAAAACCCCATTCTTCAGCACCAAGAAGACAAGCAATAGCCACATCACGACCAGTTCTCAATTGACCATCAGTTTGAACAACAACACGGCCTCTCAAGTCGTTAAGAACCAAGGTTTGATGAGTTTCAGCAAGACCAAGTTCCCAGGGAAGACCAGCATACTTGATACTAGTCCATCTGGAAGCACCAGTACCACCATCATGACCAGAAATCAAAATGTGATCAGCCTTGGCTTTGGCGACACCAGATGCAATAATACCGACACCAACTTCAGAAACAAGCTTGACGGAAACACGAGCGCGAGGGTTAGAACACTTGAGATCGTAAATAAGTTGCTTAAGATCTTCAATAGAGTAAATATCGTGGTGAGGAGGAGGAGAAATGAGACCAACACCAGTAGTAGAGTGACGAGTCTTTGCAATAGACTTGGAAACCTTGTGACCAGGAAGTTCACCACCCTCACCAGGCTTTGCACCTTGAGCCATCTTGATTTGAAGTTCGTCAGAGTCAGAAAGGTAGTAAGAAGTGACACCGAAACGACCAGAAGCAACTTGCTTAATAGAAGATCTCATGGTATCACCATTCTCGTTAACATTAGAACGTTCGGGATCTTCACCACCTTCACCAGTGTTGGATCTACCACCAAGACGGTTCATTGCAACAGCAAGAGTTGAGTGGGATTCCATAGAAATGGAACCATAAGACATGGCACCAGTGACAAATCGGCGAACAATCTCGGTCCAAGGTTCGACTTGATCAATGGGAATAGAGTTGGAGCTATCAAAGTCAAAGTCAAGCAAACCACGAAGAGTACAGTTCTTGATGGCATCGTACTCGCTCTTGGAATAAGTGTCATAAGCACGCTCATTCTTGTTACGAACAGCATCTTGAAGGTTAGCAATAGCAGTAGGAGAGTTGACGTGAGCGTCACCACCATCACGATAATGGTATTCACCAGACTCGGGAAGACCTTCAGGCTTAATAGTCATACGACTTGGGAAACCGCGCTCGTGGAAAGCAAGAGCGTCTTTGGCAATGTAATCAAAAGTAATACCCTTGATACGAGAAGCAGTACCAGAAAAGCACTTGTCGACAACAGAGTTGTCGATACCAAGAACTTCGAAAATTTGGGCACCCTTGTAAGAAGCAAGAGTGGAGATACCCATCTTGGACATGACCTTGAGGATACCACCATCGATAGAGTGCTTGTAGTTTTCGGCAATGGTCTTATCATCGAGTTGGGTTTTAAGAAGACCTTCACGGCTCATCTTGAGAAGAGTTTCAATGGCCAAGTAAGGACTGATGGCATCGGCACCATAACCAACGAGAACACACATGTGGTGGACTTCACGGGCTTCACCAGTTTCAACAATAAGAGCAACCTTTGAACGTTGCTTTTGGCGAACAAGATGGTGGTGAACAGCACCGGTAGCAAGAAGAGCAGAAACAGGGACGCGGTCAGCGCTAACGGCGCGGTCAGAAAGAACGATGATCTTGTTGTGGTTAGCAATGGCATCGGAAGCTTCTTGAGCAATACGATCAAGAGTGCGAGTGTAACCAGCAATACCTTCAGACTTGGGGAAAGTAATATCAATGTTGGCAATAGTCCATGCAGGATAGAACTTGGAAAGTTGAGAAATGGCAGCAAATTCGCTGTTGGCAAGGATAGGAGATTTGAGAAGCAATCTGTTCATTTGATTTGGCTTCATTTCAAGAACGTTACCTTGGGGACCAACGTAGCACTCAAGAGACATGACAATGGCTTCACGAATAGGATCGATTGGAGGATTGGTGACTTGAGCGAAAAGCTGGCGAAAGTATTCGTAAAGAAGACGGGGTTGAGGAGCAAGACAAGCCAAAGGAGCATCATTACCCATGGAACCGAGAGCCTCCTTACCTTCGGCAGCCATGGGAGCCAACAAGAGAGAAATTTGCTCAAAAGTGTAGCCAAAAGCCATGAGACGGGCGTCAGATTGAACAGAGACAGCATCGAGCTTGGGTTTGAGAGCCTGGATGGCAGAAACACCTTCACGAGACTCGAGTTTGGAGAAAATCTCAGGCATGGTGATGAGGTTTGCAGAAGCCCAACTCTTGAAATCAAAGCGAGCGGCAACCTTCTTTTTGAGTTCACGGTCGTCAACAACTTTACCTTCCTTGGTATCAACAAGAAGCATGCGACCGGGTCTAAGACGGCCTTTTTGGATAACGGATTCGGGTTCAATGTGCATAACACCGACTTCGGAAGCACAAATCATGCGGTCATCGTTGGTGACGTAGTAACGGCATGGACGAAGACCGTTTCTGTCAAGGGTAGCACCACAGTATCTGTCGTCGGCAAAAGTGAAAAGAGCAGGACCATCCCAAGGTTCCATGAGACAAGCGGCCCATTCGTAAAAGGCTCTCTTTTTAGGGTTCATATCAGGGTTGTTTTGCCATGCTTCGGGAACCAGCATCATGACGGCTTCTGGAAGAGAAAGAACGCCATTCATGATGAGTAATTCAAGAACGTTATCAAAGGCAGCGGAATCGGAACCACCTTCTTCGATGATGGGATAAAGTTGGTCAAGTTCGTCACCAAAAACATCGGATTTCATAATACCTTCTCTGGCACGCATCCAATTCTTGTTACCACGAAGGGTATTGATTTCACCATTATGGGCAGCCCATCTGAGAGGCTGAGCTCTGTCCCATGAAGGAAATGTGTTTGTTGAGAAACGAGAGTGGACAAGAGCGAAATGGGCTTCGTAGTCGACATTTGCAAGATCAAAGTAGTATTGATAAACTTGGACAGGAGCAAGCTGGCCTTTGTAGACAATGTTTTTGTTTGAAAGAGAGCAGATATAGAACCAATTGTGGAGGCCGATAGTGTGAGTAGAACGTTTTCTCAAGATGTAGAGTTTACGTTCAAAAGAGCGATCGAATTTTTCTTCAAAGACAGAAGGATCGGTAGTTTCAGGAGAGGTTCCGTGGCCATAGGCATCAGATAAAACGACGATGGGTTGTAAGATTAAGGGTTCACGGGAAAGAGCAGCAGGACCGAGGATGGAGGAATCACGGGGGACATGGCGCCAGCCGAGGACACGAAGGCCAAGAGAATCGGCAATGTGTTCGAAAGTTTGACGGGAATGGATGAGGACTTGTTCGTCATTTTTAAAAAACAAGTTACCAACGGCGTATTGGCCGCGGGGAGGGAGTTTGAAATCGTTTGTAGTTTCAAATTGTTTGACCATAAAGTTGTGAGGAATAGAGGTCATGACACCGGCACCATCACCGTCTCTGGCGTCCGCGCCGACGGCACCTCTGTGGGTCATTTTGCACAGCAGGTCTTTGGCATCGGAGACGATTTTGTGAGAGACTTGGCCTTTGATGTGGCAAGAAAAGCCGACACCGCAGGCATCTTTTTCAAACTCGGGATCATAGAGGCCCTGTTTCACGGGAAGAGCGCCAGCCCAAGAAGAGTTTTCGGGGGTGTTGACATATTCGTAGGGCGAATATTGGTCGGGGACTTCTTCAATAGACATGATGATGTGAATAGAGTGAGGGATTCAGGAGGGAAACAAGGCTATAAAGAAGAAGAATTGATTAACAAAGGTTTACTAATACTGAAGCAAGAGTTGAACAGAGAGATATAGATATAGATATACAAAATACATACGAAACAACCTTTTTTTTAAAAAAAAAAAAAAAAAAAATTAAATAATTATAAAACTGATTAAAAAAACAACAAAAAAAAGTACAAAAAAACGTAACGACCAGAGGATTTGGAAGGGCGAAGGCAAACGGGGATTCGAAACGAATGAAGGGCGAGCCAGGACTTTTATACAAGATTTATGGCCAGCGGCGAATTGCAGATGATTTGATTGTTTTTATTTTGGCTGGACAAGCCGTGGACAGCACGCACCGGTTAGCTGGGAGCCCTGATTGCCGGTGTGGTCTTAATAATTCTGTGACTGTGATTGGCTGCGGAAGTTGTATGTATCGGAGAAACCGGTCTGCAAGGCGGGGAATCCCGTGTTTGTGGTGCGATTCGTGTGCACCTGTTGGCGAGTTGTGAAAAATTTTAGCAATGAGTCTGGTTGATGAGTGTTAATGTGATGAGTCGTTGGCACCTACAAGTTTTTTTGTTTTTTTAAACGGAACGCTGCGATCCAGTTTGAGGCACTGCTTAGGCAATCAGCCCATGGGTCTTTTTTTTTTTTCTTGTGCTGAACGTGCGGGTGTGAAATAGCTGCCATAATCCAGAGCCTGGGCACATTTAGTGTCTCTGCGCGATAAGAGTCTTATCGACTTATCAGCACCCAATCATCGCTCTTTTGTGTTTTTGTTTCTTTTAAAAAGCGATGGATTTATCTCATTCATGATACACAATAGCACCCCGCAAATGGATTTCACACACATGCCCATTGTTCCTATCGATAGCGATCTGTGACAGTGTTGGTAATAAAAAAAGAACAAAACAGGTATACAAGTTGAGTAGTGAATAGATTAAGAGAACAAGTTTATGGTTGTAGACTTATAGAATCAACAACAAACAGACAAACACACAAACACACAAACACACAAACAGACAAACACACAAACACACAAACATACCGATCGACGACTAGAACCGTCCTGAGCAAAAAAAGGTTTGTTTCAGTCCAAAGAACCGCCAGACAGTGGCAGTCCAAGACATCTGCAGGAACACCGGGCTCTCGGGTCACGTGGCGCTGCGGTGTTTTAGCAGGTGAGAATCTATTAATAGCGAACAAAGACGACGTGTTGAGTGGCTGGGCGCCCGTCGCAGGCCCAGCGAGCAACGCTGGCGGTGGTGGTGGTGGTGGCCACAGGAGGGACCCGGGCTGTTTGGCGTGGGTGCAGACCACAGGCCAGGGATTGCTGCCGCCGCCCTTAAAGCCGTTTCCACCACGGGCCTCCATTTCTTCTACCACACACCCACCACCAACAATGCCCCTTTCCGCCGTGGACGCGCCCGACAGCCGCCACGACAAGCACAAGCGCTTCAGCACGCTCCTGGCATCGCTCTTTGCCAAACGGCGCCAGCCCGACCCGCCCCACGCCAGCGACTTTGCCGGCCTGCTCGCCAACACCGACCTGGCCCGTCCTGCCAGCCCGACCCACGCCGCCGTCGTGTCGCTCGCCCTGCACGCCGACTCCGACGACGTTCTTCCTCCAGTGCCGCCCATCGCTTCCTTCGACGCTTCTTCCAGCTCCAACTCCAGCCCCACCGCCTTTTTCCTGCCCTCCTCGTCTTCTCCCTCACCACCATCCTCTCCATCCTCTCCATCCTCTCCATCACCTCCATCCAACACGCCCGCTGGTCCCATGTCTCGTCGCGACAGTGGCCCTTCCACTAAAAAGCCCTTTTCCACTTCCCACCAAAAACTGCCTTCGCTACACCTCCGTCGCTCTAATTCTTCTTCTCTTCTCTCAAAGAAACTCGACAAAAACACTCCAAATCCAACCATTTCTTCTTCTTCTCCTTCCGATGGCACCGCGTCTCCAATCTCCAATTTTAGTAAATCTTTGACTCCAAGTCTGACCTCTTCTTCTTTGGCTGCCGCTGTTGCTGCCGCTGCCGCAAGTGCCACTAGTCTACCTTCCTTTGGCTCTCTCACTTCTGTTTCTTCTTCTTCTTCTTCTTCAAATAATCACCACCATCATCATCATTCTGAAAAACATAAATTCTTTCATTCAAACAACAACAACAACAACAACAACAACAACAACAATTCTGGCGGTTATGCAAAAGACGAGTTTCATGACCAATTTAAACACTTGGAGTCCGAGTTTAACAAATTCTCTTCAAAATCTGGCGTCAACAAAGCAAACATTCTACGTCTCACGTTATTGACCTTTTTACGTAAACAAGTCGGTGACTCAACTATCGAATCTGAGGACACTACTACCGATGCTTCTTTTTCAAAGAAAAATCCAAAATCTTTTCAAAGAAGCACCCTGAGCCCCGCAGATTTGACCAAACGTGCTAAAATCTTTCAAAAATGGTGGTGCGGTCTTTTGGAGTCTCTTAAAAATCGTGAACATCCCGTCGCTGGTTCTGACCGTTCTGCCTATTTAGAAGCCATTTCCGGCATAATGTCTCGTTTCGAATGGATTGAACTTTGTTACGAAAATGTTCCAATTCTACAACCTCTTGAAAATAACAACAACAATACCCCAGGTTACGCTGCTTCTTTTAAAAGTACTACAAGCTTTTCAAGTTTTGCTAGCTTTGCCGCTGCCGCTGTCAACTATGGTTCTTCAAATGAAGACAATGGTTCTATTACTACCTCATCTCCTAGATTTGGCCCTCAACCGGCCACTTCTTCTGCATCAACCTCTTCTCAAACTGCTAAAATTTATGAAAAACTATTATATGAAACTCTTGCATGGACCTTGAACAAACTTTCTCTTAAAAGTGTTCCGCTTGCAACTTCTGCATTTGCTGGAAAGGTTTTGGCCCATTCCTTCTTTTTCGCCCCCGGTGTTGCTGCTCCTATTCTTTATTTACTAAGAGTCAGTCCGGTTCTGGTGGACCGAATCGTCAATGTTTCCTTTGACGATTCTAAAAATGAAACCAATAATCTTGCAACTTTGGATCAATCCATTAATCAAATGCGTTGCTTTTTTCCCAGCCACATTTCAAATATCGTTGGATATACCTACAAGTTATCGCCTGACTCAATCAACAATGACACCAAGATTCCCTTTTCTAAAAAATCAATAATTACAAACGTTTTTACTACTCGACCTCCTTCTCCCCAACAATTGACTGCACTAGGTGGCGACATTTATGGCCCTTGGGCACGCCGTTGGACTGCTTTCAATAGCGATGTATTTTATTCCTTTTTGAAGCATTATTACACCATCTTGTCAAAGATTATGACTACAGTTGCACGAACTAGCGCACAAAAAGCGGCTCTTGCTAATACGGCAGCGGCTATGGCGTCAAGCAATCATAACAGTTATTATTTCGACAAAAAGTATGCTTCTTCAAATGGACTTAATTCATCCAATGCATTTAATTCTTCATCCAATGGAGATGGAATTGCCCAAGGGATCAATCCTCAGCAATTTGCTCAAAATGTTCATTTAGCAGCCCCCGGTCTAATCATCATACATGCATACATTTTGGGTGGTTTGGATTCTGTTGTTCATCCACCTATTCGACCTGGTTCTAATTCTAAATTTGTTCATTCATCATCGTCCTCATCACAATCACCACCTGCTAGTTACCATCGTTCAGTTTCTCCACCTTTGGTTTCTTCGCATGGTCGTAATTCTCAAAACTTGCGAGTTTCAGCACTCAAGGCGTAAGTTTTATTTTTTTTTTTCTTTAAGACGTTTTTGTTTCATCCGAACTTTTTTTTTTTTTTTTTTTTCTTTTTCATTAAAATTTTTAATCACTCGTTTCTTCGTTCTCAGGGGGATACCAACCTGACGAATTTTTTTTGTTTTTGTTTGTTTTTTTTGCATTGTTCTGGAATAGGTTGAGTACGTCAACGTACACATGATTTTTCACATACTAACTTTTCATTTTAGCAACAACAACAACTTGTTACCTCCAAACTTGACACGCCATGGTTCAAATCTGAATGTCACGCCTCCCGATGGAATTGACTTTTTGCCCAACTCATATGCCGTCAATTTAGCCCCAGTCACAGTAGGCCGACGTCGAGTTGATCAACTTAAAATATTGGGCGTGATTCGCGAAATTTTACACAATGACGATGCATGTACACCATATTTTGAGCCCTACTGCACCCAACTTGAGAAAATGCTTCATGCATTGGCGTTTCGTACCAATCTATATGATATCGATTCTTGTGTGGTGCTGTGTGATTTGGTTGAAGAGTTTCTTTCGTCTTTGGTTCTTTGTTCGTCTCCTAGAACCCGGCATCGTGTTGCTATACAAAAAGATACAGCAGTTGATTGGGATTTTTGGATCAGAATTGTTCAACGAATGTTGGCGAGTGAAAATTCAAATACCGAACTCAGAGCTTTAGCTTTTCTTTTTAATGTATGGGATCATATACCAATTGCGTCATCATCATCACTACCATCAAACAATAACACTGATACCGATACCAACAATAACAACAAAAAACGATCTTTTCGTAATGATCCACTTTCAAGAGCAAATACCACTAAATCTACATCTTCACAAATTCAAGATTCCATTTTTGATTTATATTTTGATGAACAAGAAGGCCTGAGATGGAATTGTGCAATTTGGTTGTTATCTCCACAAATGTGGAAACGGTACTTTTGTCATTGGCATCCATTAGTGCGTGCTTACTTTTTACGGCTAATTTGCTGGAGAGTTGCATCAGTTGGTTCAGATTCCGGCTTTTTGACGTCTGTTTTGTTTGCAAATTATAATGCAGACGTACGACAATTGCTTGATCAAAGACTTTCTTATACTTTTGAAAGATTTTCTGAGCTTTGTCAAGTTTCGAAGCTTTTGAATAAACCTATGCCGTCGGCTGCTCCTTGTCTTCCAGTTCTTCATCGCCAATTGAAAATTGTTTATAATCCGGCATCGGTTATGAAACCTTCACATCCTGGTTCTGTTCCCATGATTTATAATAGTGATGATGGGTATTTTGAATTAGCTGAAAATATTAATAATACCAATCAAAATGATCAAAACAATCAGAATCAACGATATGGAATGGCTTCACCTATTCCTGGACAACCTCCAAATCAATTAGTCAGAACAGCCCAACCACGTCGTATAGATCCTTATGAAGTATTTGATGATGTCGCTTATTCTTATCCTACAGTCACCCAAGCACCCGATTTGTTGCCTAATGTTAGCAGCAGAAGTTCAACAAACACATTTGGATCAAACGTTTCTGACTCAAAACCGTTGGGTTCTAATAATTTTTTGAGTTCTAAATCGTTGAATTCTAAAATATCAGATTCTAAAGCGTCAACTTCAAAAACGTCGATGAGTTCGATGAGTTCAAAGAGTTCGCTTGGGTCTAAATCTTTGAGTAGTATGGCTAATGCGGTTGGATTGATGAACAAAAAGAAACAGCATGAACCTTCACCTCTGCACAGGCCTAAAAGTGAGATAATGTCTGGTCAGTTTAGTGGATTAAACGGTTCAATGAATGGTCAAACAAATAATTTGAATGGATCTTCTAGAACTAGTTCGTTGACAAGGATTTCTAGCATCAGACCTTTATCGACGAGTGCAAATCTTACAAGTCGAACAAGCATGATTAGCAATTTTTCAACAATTGATGATACCAATAATAATACCATTAATGCCAACATTAATGATGGTGAACAAATTGATGAGACTTATTCTCAACAATCTAATCTTAAACATACATCAAGTTTCCGAAAGAAATGGGATTCTTTTAAAAGCGGACGCAAGTCTGGGTTACGCAAGTATTTCGGAAACAGTTCTTCTGTGGGTATGGTGTTGGTTGAAAATGAAGTTGTTCAACCTGGTATGTATGACAATGGAATAAACGTGTGCCTGCAGGATGCGCAAACAGCCGTACCGCCAAGTTTTGAAACTGATAAACAAGAAATGTTGAGCGAAGGTGGTAATAAGGACGAGAATGAAGAAAAAGAAGAGAAAAAGGGTAATGAAATCAAAAGTAAGGGATCACCTGAGTCGATAGGATCTCAATTTTTTGATGCTCTTGAACCTCCATCGCCTGCCATTTTTACGTTACATGAATCTTCTGAAGATGAAGATAGTGAAGACAATGAAGCGAAAAATAATACTGATTCACCCACTATCAATTCTTTGGTCAATTCATCAACTACCACTTCTTTGGCATCCAGTTACTCACCAACTTATGCATTTTCTACAACTTCTCAAGCCTCCTCCACTTTTTCTTCATTAGTCGAAACTCCATTATCAAGTTCGTCATCTGCATCAACTCCTCCATCACCTGGTTCTCTTTGTAATCAGCGAAGTGCGTCGTTATCTTCGTCTTCATTATTGCTATCGACAACATCATCTTCTTCTCCTTCGCCTGCAACGCCCCGATCATTGAAATCGTCATCAGATGGTAATGAAAAGTCTACACGTCGGTTCAGTAGAGGAAGTATTTTC
>JAJLVH010001038.1:0-11477 GCA_030570155.1 Magnusiomyces magnusii
CACTTGATTGCGTACTACACTAAACAAGACGTCACGTCTGGCAATTTGGTATTACCTTCTTCAGATCCAAGATTAAAAAATATCCAGGTGCCTAATGATTTGTATCCTGACACGTCTGTTTCTGGCTCTTCTTTAACTTCTCCCATTGTCACAACACCTTTGGTCTATGCTCCTTACCCAACACTGCCTCCTCTACTCAAACAATCCTCATCTCCCAAATCCCCATCTAATCCTGTTTTACCTCCACTAGACCAGTTTGCCGAATCTGTAGCATTACTGCCTCGTTTGCCTAGCAAAAAAGACACGAGTAGTGCCAAGAATCTGTCAAGCTATAAACTTCCTTCAATTACGTCTTCACCTAATTGTGTCACCACTGTTAAGACCCATTCAAAACACGCTATTGCTACACCCAAATCTACAACTAACGATGTCGATAATAATGATAATACTAATAACAAGAAACTGCCAGTTCCCAAAGGTCTTGCTGAAGACCATCGAGCACTTGGCATGTTGAATCGAGTGTTTATATAAAAAAATTTTTTACTTATTTATTTCTTATTCAATACACACAAAATGGAATCCACGTGGATCTGTTGCATTTGGACCCAGTTGAGCAAATTACACAAACGAAGCTACACGCACGCACGTACCCAAAACTTAATCCTGAATGTTATCAATACTTGGCATCGATTTAAAAGTATGAGGGTTAGGTAAGCATCAACGTGTATAAATACTGATTAATACTGATTAATAATCATTTCTATATTTATGCCTACACTTATTCCATTTTCCATTTTCAACCAACCAAATGCCGCCATTCGACTTGCCTGGCTTTTATTATGGTATTTACCGTTTTTAATCAACTCAGTTTGGTTAATTTAGTACTCCAGTAACGCTAACCATTTACTTAGACGCTTCTCGTAACAGATACTTTCCAATCACCAGCAACGATTCTGGAGCTGTCACAACCGTAGTGCCTGAAAAAAAAAAAAATGATAATATCAAGCCCAAGAACAAGACCAAAAATGAGTTGGTAACACGAAATCGGTTGTATTATCAGTTTGAAAAGTATAATCGTAATACAAAGAAGCAAGGTTTGTTTAGTTCAGATTTGTTTTCAACCTACTTTTATAACCGTGATTGTGTACGATCTTGGTCAAAGTCTGATACTCGGCTTTTGGACTCATTAGTTTCGTCAAGGTCAAAAACTCTTACTACACTCTTAAATTCTTCACCTGCTTCTTCTTTTCTAGTTTACAAACCCATTGATTTCAATTTAGATACCCTTCTTATATCATTACCGTATTCATGTTACTTGACCCATTTCTACACCAATACCCAACAGTATCCAGATTACGCAATCGACACCTTTATTGACGAAACTCCGCATAATCTCAAAATCTGTCATTTAGAAACTGCAACCAATTCACATACCAATTCTTTGGTCTTTGCAGGTCTCAATACTTTTGATACGTCTAACGGTTGCGTTATTGACGTACTTCAGCCAACTCTTTCGACCCCGTTTTCTTCTTCAGAATCTACTATTCCTCGCCACAATGCTTGCAAATATCTAGGCAGTTTGCCCGATATTCCAAATCTAAGACATATTTGGTCATTAAAAGTGGCAGAAAGGGGTTGTTCAAATGATTCTAAATACCAAATGTTGGTTGGTAGCGACAATAGTTTACATTATTTATCATTCAATGTCGATTTAAATGATTCAAATTCAAATAAATTCCACATTCATACCCAAAAATCCATCAAAACCAGTTCTACAGTACTTTGTTCAGACTTTGTTGATTCTAATCATGCAGTTATTGGGCTACGCAACGGGGCTGTCAACGCCGTCGATTTAAGAAATGTCAACTACGAAAACAATAATAATAAAAGAAAAAAGAATAAAAACCGGTATATATCTCATCACCTATACCTCAACACTGCAATCACAAACGTTAGCTGTCTTCCTACACGAACCGGCGACACCAAACCGTTCGTGGTCGTGTCGATGCTTGGAGATTCGGTGAATATGTATGATCTCAGGTACTTGAAAGTCGGATCCACATTAGTTAATTGTCAAAGTATTGGTGTCTCTGATGTTGACAACAAAGTTGAATTCAACTTTTTTCAAGGTTTGTCAAAAAATTCTTTTCAAAACAATCCTACATCTGGCGATCTTTCGTCAACCGACACAATTCCCTTGGTTTCATACCATGGGTACTCCAACAAATACACACTCTCACACGGCATGTCTATCCACGACAGCTTGCCTTATCTGGCAGTCGCAGGAGACGGCGGTATGGTCCATGTCTGGAACCACCAAACCGGCCGACTTTTAGCAAAGAACCGTGTCGACTTTGATCCAAAAAACGTGTGTTTGAAACTTGAATGGGGAACTAACGGGTTGTATTGTTTGACCAACGATGGAGTAAAGTTGTGGAAAATGAATGATTTGTTTTTTAACTAATTCAGTTAAGTTGAATATGGTGATATCCACGTGACCAGAAAACTTTTTTATATAAACAAAAATTGACAAAACACAAAAATCAACATTAATTTCAACAACAAAATGGCGTAAGTTTTATTATTTCAATTATATTTAATTATTATTAACCACAATTTAAAGAGAATTTATTGGAAAACCACGTTCCGAACTAAACGAACAGCAACTCGCCGAACTTGAAGAATACGAGTTCCAGCACGGGCCATTATCGGTTCTGCAGAGTGCGGTGCAGGACCACTCGCCGGTGTTGATTTCATGCCGCAACGACAAGCAGCTGTACGCGCGCGTCAAGGCCTTTGACCGGCACAGCAACATGGTGCTGGAGAACGTGAAGGAGATGTGGAACGAGACCGTGACGACGGGCGTTGGTAAGAGTCGTGCGAGCAAGACGGTTTCGCGAGACCGATTCATTCCTAAAATGTTTTTACGAGGTGATACTGTGATTTTGGTGATGAAGGGTTAAAAAGTAAATGTATTTGGAAACTATATATTTTAAATCATTTTAACGGGTCAAGATTGACGTCTTTGGGACTGTAATGGTCAAGAACTAAGCGATATGCAAAGCTTGATGAATATCCACCTCTAAAAAAAAAAAAAAAAAACAACTGTTAGTAAATGTTTAATAATAAAATCAATAAATGAATGAAAAACTCACAAATTCGTGATAATAATATCAATGTTTTCTGGTGTAATGTAATCACAAATAGGATTGACAACTTCTAATTCATCCACCATTTCACCATCTTCAAACTGAACCACTTTGCCCGAATCACCAACTTCAATAAGACTGTCAATGTCATATGGATACAAAGGCGACAGTTTATAAAGACCCGCCAACACCAACACAGGAGTACGGTAGTTTTTAGCACACTCACAAACGGCACCCACGCCAGAAGACGTGATACTTCCACCGTTTGCAAGAACTGCACGAGCACCAACAACTACTTTACCAACACGGCTCATGAGCGCAAAGGCCATGGTATCAGGCACCAGCACAGTCTCGATGCCTGCTTTATTAAGCTCGCGCACAAACTTGTGAGCGCTGGCCGTGTGGTTTGGGTATGATTCGGTGACAATGACCGTAAAGTTACGTTTTTGTCTGGCACGCAACAAAAACTTGAGCACGGTATTGGATTCAGGAGTTGGAGTCAATATGACTTCGTTTTCGTGGACCATGTCGAAACTTAAAGAGGATATCGTTTCTTCAATGTTTTGGATCTCGTCTATTAGTTCCTGGATGCCTTCAATGATATCGGCCTTGTAATCTTTAGACACCCGTTTAGTGTCGGGATCACTTGAGTTTTGGGTATTTTTGATCGACAACAGTTCAAACATGGAAGAAGAAGTCGTCAATGTAGAAGAAACATGATAATCATCAGTTGAAGATTTCGATTCAGAAGTGTTACTAACAGGTCTACTACTGTCAACACTATTAGTACTAGAACTATTATTATCAAGAGATGATTCATATGATTCACGAACAATTGCCAAAACCCGACGAACAATATTTCCACAAACGATTTCCTGTGGCTGCGCATACTCCAACCTTTTCCCAAGCGCCCGCACGTCATTCAAAATCTCTAACTGCGACGTCCATTTGGATGCAGAAATGAAGCGTAGCATCAGGTTGGCAGTACCAAGACCAACAGTGTATCCGCCAGACAGTTCGCGACGTTTTAAACGTTGGATGAATGTCGCGATTTGAAGTGAAATATCACTTTTGATGGAATTGATGAGCATTTTTAAAAACCTTTTTTTGGTTTATTGTACTGATAATTCTTTTTTTTTTTTTTGAAAATCCTTTTTTGGTGGTGTATAAAAATTGATTTTTCGAAATGCAAATTTGGTGTCGTCATTATGAGACCAACTGCGTATATTTGGGTCTTGATATTTTTTTTTTTTTTGATTCAATAAAAAAAACTAAAAACGTCCGTGATTAAATTAAATTTAATTTATTATTTAATTCTTAAAGATTTCATTGGATAATAGTTTCTAATATTTACAAGTATTGATAAAAATAAAAACAAAAATAAAAACTAGCTCATTAGCTAGACAATCAAATTAATCTCAACACTAATCTTACTTTTTTATAAATATAACGAAAGTCCAGGTGTCGCAATTTTAAATTTACAGTCAAGTCCTACAAACAATGCAGCTTCTTCAAGTTGTGACAAAATCAATTCTGAACATGTAATCGTATCTCCATCAACAACCTGACCCTTCGTCTTCTTCAATTCTTCTTCTTCCTCTTCTTTTTCTTCTTCGTTTCGTTGTCGCTTCAATGGTGGATGCACAAGTTGAAGTGGATCTTCATCTTTAACATGAATAATCACAATCGTCAAATCTTCAAGTGACTTTAATTTCTTCTTCTTTTCTTCATCTTCATCGTCTTTACCTTTACTTTTTTCCTTCTTTCTTCCTTCTTCAAATGCATCACCCACCAATTCAGAAAATGTCTTCAATTCATTAATCAAATGATCAGGCGCCATGTGTCCAAACAACGGCCCCGAATCTCGTGGAAACGAACACTCAATCATTACACCAGCCAATTGGTTCACTACATGCAATTGAGCAGCTTGTGACCACACTGCCCGGTTTCGAGGTGCATTTGATACCGAATCAGGTTCAACATCACCCCAGATAAGCAACTGACGCAACGTCGCTAAATCTTTAATGAAAAACGCTGTTGAAATATATGACTTGTGTTGTTTGGACGCATGTGAATTTGCAAAAGGTGGTGGATAATGAGACTGTGATTGATGGGCTGATGGAGGTACTGTAGTCAATGGAGATGCGGTTGGTGATGTTGGACAGTTGGAATTGGTTGGACTCATAGTAATACATGACAAATGTGATGGAACATGAGGTTTAGTGACAGATGAATTGATTGTTGGAAAAGACCAACTTCCATTTCTTGGAACAAAAACAGAAGCAGCCCGACGGCCGGGATTGCGTCTAGAAGCACCCGAAAGCGACAATCGGGCAACGCTGGAACGTCGATGAGAAGCAAGAGCTGTGGATGACATGCACAAAGTTCCATGGCTGACTTGATACGCTTGTACAGACAAGTTTGTAGCCAGCAACGTGCCAGGATTTGAAGCATTGGTATTGACATCAGTCGAATCTAAAGAGAAACAAGGGTCTAAGCGTTTTAAAGAAAACAGATTGACAGGATCGACACCTTCGTTTGTCAAATTGGGCCAAACAATACCGTTAAACACATAGTTTGCCAATGCATCAATTGTCGATCGTAACCCAGCCACTGTTTTAGGTATTGACGGAGTACAGCGTGTACATTCAAATTGGTGGTGGTTGGTATCGGTATTAAGAGACTTGTCACTATTGTTGAAAGACCCTGGATCTTCATTTGTTTGGGGATTGACAATAGATTTAGGATCTGTTGAATTGTTATCTTTGTTTTTGCTACCATCATTAGAAGAAGTCCAACAAGTTTCATTCAAAATTGATTCAGAAACACCAGGACAATCAGGAGCACATTCGCCAGGAAAGGAAAAGTTACTAGAACTCAAGACCAAACCAGCAATGTGATCCATGTGAGGGTGAGTGACACAGACTGTAGCCAATAGCCGATTAATGATATGCCAGGTATTATCAATGGGTCTAGTATAAGGCAACGCTACATCTGGAAAGATTGGAGCGTCCATGTGAGTAGCTTTTCTAGTAGCCAACAAGTTTGAATATAAAGACAAGAGTTGTTGGTGATGGTTATTGGTATCATTATTATCATCATTGGCCTTGTTAAAACTCTTTTTATGTTTATAATCGTCATCACCGATTTCAGCCAACAATTGGTTTGTTAAAATGTCCAAAATACCAGACGACAACGATCCACCATCGACGGCAAGTAAACAACGATCTTGCCATGGAGCAGCCTTTGATTTGACCAAATAACAACTAGTTGCTGAATCAAGTGGACCTCCATGTGAACCCTGGAAAACAACAACGGTTGATTAGTATTGACATATCGATGGACATAATCATTAAAAAGGTCTACTTACCAGAATTATGACTTGAAACGACGTTTTTTCCATCTTATCGTGAAAACAAAAGTGAGTATAAAAGGCCGAAATAAAAAAAGTAACAAAAAAAAAAAAAAAAAAAAAAAAAAGGAAGAAATAAAAAAAAAAAAAGAAGCTTCAATTCAAAGTTGCTGACACAACCACACAATACGCATGACTCAGCAGTATTACGTGTTCCATGCATGGAACACTTAAGAAAAGTCACGTTGAACGCGGACTAAATATAGAACTGCGAGTGCAGATGCTAAACAACGTTTACAAAAAAGATACATTTTCGAACAAACCCTGTTGACAATTGTAAATGTTTATCGTGACAACCACGACATTAGACGCCGAAGTTTACTCTTTTTGCGGCTTTTGGAAGAAATCAACGGTGTTTGCATGTTGGCAAAATTATTGTCTGATGAGAGTGTTGTGCTGTTGGTGCTGTTATCGTATTCGGTTGCAATTATCATGACTCCATAACTTTGTTTTGTATCTCCCAAAGCTGCTGGAATTGGCGGTAACGGTTTGTTTAAACATTTAAAACTGATTGATCTATTGTATGAGATCAAACTTTCGTACCGAAGTAACGGAGTCGACAATTGCGATGGAACTGGTGGTAAAGGTTTGGATACGCTCATTTTTATTCTTCTTTATCAAAATCATTTTTTGATATGGACATTTGCCAATTATATATACAGTTATAATTTTCAATTCTAGTATTTTCACTAGTGTTGATAATCAAACTAATAAAAATTGTTTTTTTTTATCCAAAAATTAAAATAGAAATTAGGATAAACTTAAATCGTAAAATAAAAATTGTATTTTTATATCAAACAAATTCATAAATCTTCACTAACCATTTCATCATCATCCTCTTCTTCACTATCATCTTTTCTCTCTATTGTCGATGAATACACCAGTTCTAAATCAATCCTCGTTCGATTAGAATAAATATCTTCCAATTGACTATCCGTCTCGACAATCCTTTCATTACTCAAATCCCGAATTTTGAGCACGTCATGTTGACCAACTTGATGTTCGTCCACCTGAAATGCTGATTGGCAATTGTCTACAATTTCAGAAACTGTAGGTGGCGTCGACTTTTCCGGGTTATATGTGAAATACAAAACGCGAGACGCGAATTTAAGAGAAACTGGAATTAATGGTCTTTTATTTGTAAATGGGTGGGTATTGGGATTAGATTGTGTTGATGATTGATTTGGCGGTGGAGTAACAGACTCTAACGAATAATCTGAATCTTCATCTTCGCTATTTTCATTTTCTTTATTTGTCCTTCCAGGTTCAGATATAGAAGCTGCCGCCGCCGTCAACGTAAACAAATTGTTTGAAGAATATTCAAACGACGCGTCATTCTGTTTGCCTCGGTTTACAGATTTGAATTTTGACGCTTCTGAAACATTTTTTTCGTCACGCTTGGTTGATTTGTCAAAAGATAATGATTTGTCAAAAGATTTTTCAAAAGATAAAGATTCATCAGAATTTTTCAACTTTTCAAAAGAATTTTTTTGCAATTCTTGTGACGAATCAGATAAAGATGTAGATGACCTAGTTTTGGTTTGTAAATTCAAATCATCCGTATCTGAAATAACCATCTGTTCAATCTCTTTATCTTCATTTTTATTATTTTTTGACAAATTCTTTGATAAATTCTTTTCATCCACTTCTTCATAAACATCAGGTAAAGGATCACAAGTGACTGCCAAAATTTGTTCAAAAATCTCACAAAACATGAAAATAACAGCATCAAATCCACGATCCTCCACACAAAGTGCGATTTTTGTTAATAATGAAGATAACGTGCGACGTAAAGAAGATTGTGAATGGGTATTTGTTTTATTATCATTAAAATCCACATCTCCATCTTGATCAACATTGTATCTAAAGTTCTTTGATTTGTATTCTGACGAATCGTCGTCTTCCGAATTCACAATTGAAGGAAGTACAGCCGCGACTTGAGCCAAGACCTGCTGGTCTAGCAATAGCCCATGCACTGTTTGTAGGGGATATTCAATTACACGAGCACACCGGGACACCGCATAAAACGCTGCCGTTTCTAAAAGTGAAGCACCGAGTGACGGGAATGCAGACACATTGGAGTAAGATCCTTCTAAAGAGTCGGCACTTGAATAAGTATCTAGTAATGAAACAAACTTGGTGATTGTACGCAGTGCTAGAGGCGCTGATAAAGTAGATGTCAGAATTAATGGAATAGTTAAAGAACCGGTTGGTATAACATTGCTATTATTGTTTTTATGAGAGGTTTTAGGCCGAGGTGGTGTTTGCTTTTTTTGATGACCACCAGGTTTAGATTGTAACGGGTCGGGAGAAACTAAAGATGAAATTGACATTCTTCCGCGTAACGGATCCATAACCAAATCAGTATCGAGAGATTTTGAAATTTTCGGCAACGCAACCTGTTTAATAGGATTATTAGATTCAGATCTAGGAAATGTTTGACGATGGCCTCGAAATGCAGGCACCAGTTTAGGTTTATTTTTTAAATCATGAAATGGTCTTTTAGATAAGCTTAAATTTGGTAGGATTGGAACATTTCCAGCATGTTTTTTCAAAAACTTTTGTTCGGAATGAAGTAAAACTTTAGGCCGCGGTTGAAGGTGTTGATAATGAAGAAACGCTTGTGGAGAAGAAGCTTTGACCTTTGGCAACCGTTTCCTGTTTCGACGAACCGACTGAATTCCAGCACGGACAAGCTTTTCAAAGTCGGCAATACAGGTTTCGTCATACTCAAACTCTTCCAAAAGCTTATGAGCGACTTGACGGATATTAGAGTCTTGTTCAGAGGCTTTGCGATCGCTTAGAGCCAAGGTATCAATGAGTTCTAACCGGCGCGCAGAAAACCGTTTCCAGAGAATCTCGTCGGTGAAGTGAAGTTTTGCACGGATGAGCTGGGTCATGCCGGTTCCTCGCATGGAAGCGTTTACGGATTGGCTTGAACGGACTTTTGGAGAGTTCATGATTGGCCTTTTGTACAAAAACAGAAAAAAAAAGAAGAAAAGAAAAAAAAAAGAGAAAATATGGATTTATTGGGGTGATGACTAAGTAATGTATAGCTGATGACAAATATATATTAACTTAACTAACTTGGTTAAATCAAGAGGTTCCACACGTTGACGGTCAAACAGACTACCAAGACAATAACGCCAGTAACACACAACACAAGGGCAGAGGTTTCTCGTAGCTTGTCCCGTTTGTAAATGGCCAACTCACCAAGTGATTGGCTGTAAAAGGTAGCGTGGTATTCATCAACCTTGTCTCGAAACTTGGAATCGTCGTTTTGAGAGTCCTCAAGTTCAGCGTATCCGCTGCTGAAAGAGTTTAAACGATTGGCTTTTTTCAATAAAGTGTAAGCAAACAAACCAGGCAAAATGAATGAAATTGAGGTTGAACCGGTAGCTCCAACAAATGCCAAAACCACTTCTAAAGAATCGACTTTGACGGCGAGAACAAAGCTTAAAGCTATGATAATTGAAGTGATGATGACGTAGGGAATGATTGGAATATGGGAATCATGGATCAAATGTGGTGAATGTTCTTTACCAGAAGGTCTAACAACTTGAGGTTCAACAGGTTCTTCAAGTAATTCACTTTGTTCGCCATTATCAATGTTGTCATTAGGCTGGGAAGATGTCAATGCTGTTGAATAAGATTGAGAAGGTTTTGGAGATGGTTTGTTCTTTTTTTCAGCAACCCAATGAACAATATTAGAAACAGAAGCTCTGCAAGGATGGACTTGTAAAGGATAAGAAAACAAAACCAACACAACAATGGCAATTCGACCAATCACAGTAGAAAGAGAGTATTCATACATGGTCATAATGTTGCCTTTGACGTTATTGCCAAAAGTCAAGTAACCAGCAATACCGACTGCCAAATACGTGAAAGCTGCAGGGTAAATAGAAGCACCTACGATTTTAACAAAAGTACGTTCAGAAGGACGAGCAGAAGCAAATTCGCCAGGACGATTCTCGGGATCAGTTTGTTGAGAAGTGAGCTGAGGATCGTTTGGATTGTTTTGAACAGCCAATTGGTTGATTTGGTCTTGGTTCGATAGAGCCAGTTCGTTGATTGAAGCAAACATGTTTTGATGACAAGTGAAAGCAAAAACCAAGACAGGAAGCACAGATAAGAGGTTTGAAATAGAAGAAGGAATCCAAATATGAAGAGAACTTGAAGGCAAAGGAACATCTCCATCTGGAGGGTTTGGATTAGGATTAGGATTAGAAATGGTGTTACCTGAGCCTAGGACCATAAAGAATCGAACCAAGACCAAAACCACCAAATAACCAACAGAAACCAAAGCCACGACGCTGGTGTATTTCAACGATTCAAGACGACGAGCAAACGATAACGGACCAGCAATAACTAAAGCAGCTGTTACCCAAAACACACGAGATTGAAACAATTGAGCGTATCCATTTCCAGAAGACAAAAAGTAATCCATAATCTGCGGCATGAGCTGAGCAACAATGATCAAATAAGATACGCCAACACCAAAACACTTGATCGCAATGGCAGCATCAAACACGACCGACAGACTTGGATGAGAAATCAATGCGATAGAAAAAAACGAAGACTTTCCAACAGGAACAAATGAAGCACACAAGCCTTGGTAATACAAGCCAAGCGCTGAAGCAGATCCCGAGACAAGAATCAGCACAACGCCCCCGAAAAGCGAGGTTTGGGCAATTGCAAACGGCATGGCCAGAATGCCGGCGCCGATGATTGTGTTTGACAAGTTGATGATGGCAGCTTGAACCGCAGAGCCGTCGTTGGATTGGCCAGACATGGTAATCAAATTGAGTTAGTTAAAGAAAATAAGAGACTAAAAAAAGGCGGTTTGGCATGTTTAAGAAGGGAAAAAACAACAACAAAAAAACAACAAAAAGGTTAAGCACGCCATTTGTATGTGT
>JAJLVH010001039.1:0-11475 GCA_030570155.1 Magnusiomyces magnusii
GATGTGAAAAAAAGCCAGATAATACCAACAACAACCCAACCGGTAAAGAACTTCTTGCTGAAAACATATCCAGAACCAAACATTGGCATGGGCCAAAGGATAAGTAAACAGACAGTCATAACACAGCATAAGATTTTTGCCCATTTACCGTATTTATGAAGAATAGCTTCTTCTTCAGGGGACTGGTATTCGTATACTTTTTCTTCCTGTTCTCTAATAACTTCGGTAGCTTCTGGGTCCTTTTCTCCATCATCATCAATAACTCTTTGGATACGCTTGAGTTCAGTAAAGTCAAAGTTTTCTCGGCCAAAAATAAGAGTGAAAATAGCGATAAAGATAACGGGAGACAAAAGAGCAACAACGTTACCAGCGAGCATAGGCATATCTGCACCAGTAGTTTCAACTGTAAGTTCGCTATACATTCCTTTTGCAGTAACAAGCCAAGCAATGACGGCACAAGCAAATCCCAATGGTGGTGACAATACAGCAGCATACCAGTTAAAGTCTTTCCAAAGAATAGAAAGGGTAGTTGGAATAACAGCAGAAGAAATAATTACACCCATTAGAAGATAAAGATAACCCATAGAGATACCGACATAGTAAAGACCACTAGCAAAACCAGCCATGGCGAAAGAAAAGAAAATCAAAGTTGAATGAGACACCATGATCAATGACTTACCGGAAGCATTGGGTCGGATATAAGCCTTGTATAAATCGTAGGTACCGATTGATGAAATGGAAACAAGTTCGGCAGAGAAAGCAGAAGTACAAGCAAGGAAAACCATAACAAGTGTTGCAAGACTTCCAGCTTCTCCAAGAAGTACTACCGCGGCATGTGGAAGAACAAGACCTTTGGAAATATCACTGGAAGACATTGGGTTGGGATAGGTTGGGAAAGCAGGGTTGTCTTCAAGAGCAAGACAAACAAGACCCATATTTGCAGTTACCCAAGGAATGGCAAACCAAGCAAGACCACCAAGTACATAACCAGGGAAAGCAGCAGCTGAAGAAGCAGCAATAGCCTTATTCCAGTAACCGTTATCAAGGAAAACTGTACCGAAATTACCAATAATGTTAATAACAAAGAAAACACCACCGGGGTGTGATTTCATTGTCAAAAACGAACCTTCAGCATTTCCTTCAACTGGGGTTCTAGCAGCACGCTCAACCAACATATCAAACATAGCACTGGGTGAACCAATCAAATCAGAGGTAGCATAGGTAGTAAATGTAAAAGCCAGAATGATACATACCAAAATGACGGTATGGATATAATCAGACAGGAAAGTAGACTTCAAACCACCAGCAAATGTGAAAACAGCGACGGAAACAGGAATCAAGAAACAAGCAGCTACAACGCTCATACCAGTCAAATCGCCAAAAACAGCTGAACCACCTTCCAACAGCATAACGGTGACGAGAATGTTTGTGCAGACAGCAAAGAACAAATAGACCAAGTGGCCAGCCGTACCATAACGAACTTTGATGATTTCAAGATATGTATGAGCACCAGGAGCCTTCTTTTTCAATTCAATAGCAAGAGTCGCAAACAAAATAACTTGAACAGTCGCACCTGAAGCGTACCAGTATGCGCCCGAAATACCGACACTATAGGTTTTAGAGGATGATTGCATAAGAGTAGCAACCCAGGTCCATGAAGATACAACAGCAGAAGCAATTAAACCTTTTCCCACCGAACGACCTGCAGTGGTGAATTCTTCAGAGGTAACCACCTCTTTCTGGTAACGACGAAGTGAAAATGTCATGGCAATCATAACAAAGGCGAAAGCAAAGCCAAGGCCAAGAATAACACCATAGCCAGTTCCCTGGGACAATGGGGGTGTATTAGCCATTATTAGATGTGTGTTTTAGTGTTGAATGTCAATGGAATAAAATATGGTATTTATTTTAAAGGGTATTTAGAAACTGTTTGATGTGAAATACTAAGATGATATATTTTCAGAAAAACCAAATAGACATCAATTGGAAATTGATCATTATTTATATGATGCTCATCTCGGGCAAGTTGTTTCAAGCCTTTATTTATTTATTTTTTTCCATCGCCGTCAGAAAATCTCAGCGTAGGGCTCATTATTGCAAAAAAAAAAAAAACTTTATTCTTTAATTTCTTATCAGTTTTGCAACAGTCACACAACACGACGAATCAGTGACATGATACTCATATCGATACAGTTATCGGCCAATTGTGCGTTTTTGTCTGAATATTTATGGCACGCGGTGCCTGATTATCTAACGTTGTAACAAAAACAAAATATTCATTACAGGATTAATTTTTATTTCTGCTTTTATAAATCCACTATTTCCGTGTAACGAAAATAATAACGGTCCGATATGTAAAAAAAGAAAAAAAATATGGGTCATCGGCCAACTTTTGGGACCGATAGTAAATTAAATACATGCACGGCTATACTATTTTTCTTCAATCAGACACTTTAAAACAGCAATTTAAGCTTTGCTCCTATTAGTTGATAAAATCAAAAGAGCCTTGGCTATATGTGTTTTTTTGTAGGCGAAAACTTGGCAGGTTGGTGTTTATAATTGGTTCAATGAAAAATACGTACTGATTACAAAATTCGTGAAAAAATCTTAATTATCATCGTAAACTCTTTTGTATTTGAGATACAAAATATTTATCAAATAACCATTGAGTATTTCAACATGAATGAAAATCAAGAATCAATTATAGAAATAGAAAGTACTAGTTTATTTATTTTACTTTTTATTGTTTTCAAATAGAACTCAAATGGCTACCACTTTAGAGTGTGTATGTGCACTAGAAGTTTGAATATGGTTTAAAATATTTGTGATTCTTTAACACATTACCTTCAGGCAATTCTTTGATATGTGACAGTAACGATTATTGTACTTCTCCAGAGTAATTGAATTATGCTTTCTACTAGTTATCTGACTAATTACATTAATAACCACTTATTTCGGCATATGAATGACTATTTTGTTAAAAGAAGAAAATATATCAGTGATGTGAATAGAAAATTACATGATGTATTACCATAATAAAAGTTTTGAAAAAACCATTAATATTAATCAAAGAATATAAATGTTAGATTAATAGCATAAAACAAAAAGACCAACCGGGTATATTTTGATATTCAGTACTTAAGATATTGTTAAAATAGAGAAAAAACATATGATGATGATTACTAGAAACCTTTCAAGTGAAAAATTTTCATTCAGTTCCATCAATAAAGTGTGTGACTCTGAAAAATGGTTTATCATTACTCTTTTCAAGATCATTCCATCAGTGGTTAGTTATTTCCTATTACCATCTTGAGGTTAACATGTAGTGCTTCTTGATATTGTTATAGAACCTTTGGTAATTTCTATATTTCAAGAGACACAATGATTAAGTATAATTATTTTTTTAGCCCTCGGGGTTTAAAAAGAAATAAAGAAAACATTTTCTTGTAACAGAGTATTTTCTAATTTTAAGAAAAGTTTCGTAATATCAAAAATTTTACACAATTTATCAATGGCTTACATGAAAATGAATAATTCAATGAAATGTTGTTTGAACCTATCAGTTTATCAATCCCAGTTGATAAGAACTAAGCCCAGTAAAAAAACTTACAAAAAACTTACAAAAAACCTACAAATAATAACCAAATAAAATAATATTTACATATAAGACAATCGCTCCATAAGTGGCTTGATTCTATTGGCCGTAGGCTTGTAACGATGGTATCTCCAGACTTTTGGAAACAGTTAGATTTTTGTGTACGGCTTACTCTTTAGATGGTGGGCATTTTTTCTAGACTCATGTCCAGTTTTGAAAGTTGTCAGTATTGAACCACAACCAAAACCTATGGTGATTTTTTTTTTTTTTTTGTGACTAATAGTGTTTTTATTATCATTATTTGATTAGAATCGAATCAAAATCGATTCCAGTATATTTTAAAGAAAGAAAAATAAGATACGGTAGTACAGACTCGCTTGTTTTTCATATTCGTATTTTCAAATACACCAATAAAATGTAGCCGGACTTTCGGGCTTGCTGGTATTCAGTACAAAACCTATAAAAAATAGCCCGGCGCGTCAAAATAATAAGTCGGCGCTTGAAACTACACGTTACAGAATTTGTTATTATTTAATCCTGTAAAAATAACCTGTTATTTCATGTTACAGGAATGATTGCTTTTTTTGTCTTTTTTGTTTTTTACGAGAAGGTTGGGTAAGTAAAAATGATACACCTACTTTAAACGTAAACCCGTACCACATTTTTTTTTTCCATGTACAAACAAAAGGTTTTTTTTGTTTTATCTGTAATCGCCATTATAAATCCAATTGTTATTCGATTTATAACCCCAATTGACGAATATCTGAAGGTTTTATGTCTTATTGCTTTATGTTGAAGCACTATTTTGTTTTTTTAAAATGTGTATTTAAACGGCCGTACACGGCTGAGCATACTGCAAAAAGTCTGTACTTAGATACTACCACGTTTAACGATAATTGTTACTCGCAAAGCTATTGATTCTGTGGAGCATTGATTGTAAATCTAGTAAACTGTAAATTCTACTTATTGATTGGTCAATTACAAATTGCTGTAATCAAAAAACTACGAAAATATCAAAAGGAGTCTTTAACCGCTAGTCATTTAGCAAATAGTAACAAATGTGTATTTCTTTATTTGAAATTTTATAATCAAAACGAAGTGTGATTGGCCGATAAGAGTCATCGACTCGGAAAAAAAAGACTGCCATGGGCAATGAGTACGAGTCATTTGAATCTTTATCCGTTACAAAATAACGCCCATGTAAGTTTGATCACCACCCACAAAACATGAATTATGTAGAATAACCCATGTGTAACATAAATAACAACTCTAATATTAAACATTTACTACATCTAGACTGTATATTCAGCCGCGTCTTGTAAAATAAAAAATTTCTAATACCTTGAGTGTAAACTTCATCAAAGACAACAAGAGAAACAAGTATTAAATTAATATCATTGGATATCGTTTAAACGCGTTCAGTTTTAACTATGGATACCAAAGTTAACGAGATAACCAATCAGACAACTGGCGTTCTTGAATCGGCAGAGTACATTGTCAAAAACTCTAAAGATGTGTATATTTCAGAGGAAAATTGTCAAAAAGCTGCTGATATTGTTTATTCGGCCATGCTACAACGAAAATACTCTACTGAGACATGGTCCACCCATCCATTGACACCCCGTGAGAAATCCCGAGAAACCGTGGATTGGATTTTTATGGTCGATACCCTGAATTTTAGTTTCTGGTCTAATTATGATAACAATGATACTGGATCTCCCGAGTCACAAAGATACGCTGTAGAATATAAAGGGGAAAAATATACGGGATATTGGAGTTTGTGTGCTGCAATTAACAAGGCGTTAGAAGCCGGAATACCAATAACAAGTCCAGTATTTTGGTCATCTTCAGAATTTACTACAGATGTTTTAAAAAATGTATTCAAGAGTGAAACAAAAGAAAAGATTCCATTACTAGAAGAGAGATTTCAAGTTTTAAAAGAAGCTGGTGAAGTTATTACACAAGTATGAAAAAAGAAAACAAAAGAAAAAGCAAATAAAAGGGAAAATGATAATCTAACTAAACGTATTGTTTTTTAGAAATTCAACTCTAGTTCTTTTGCTGACATCATTCCATTAGCAAAGAATTCTGCTGTCGAGTTTGTCAAACTGGTGACAAAAAATTTCAACAGTTATAATGACGTATCCGAGTATTTAGGAAGAAAAGGTATGATTTACTTGTTTGACATTAATTAAGATCAATAGCCTAATTATTATTGTTTTTTTTATAAAGTACAAATATTTAAACGCGCCCAAATTTTGGTATCCGATTTATGGGCTTGCTTTAACGAAACGTCATATGGAAAGTTCTATGACATTGACTGCATCACTATGTTTGCTGATTACCGAGTACCTCAAATCCTACAGTCCATGAATTGTGTCACATACTCAGAGAAATTGAAGGATCATCTTTGTAAGTTAAAGCCATTGGATAACGGAGATGCTTGGGAGGTGGAGATTCGTGGGGCTAGTATCTGGGCAGTCGAACTTATTAAACAAAGCATTTTGCAAAATCATCCAGATGCTAAAGTAAATGCGGTTCTAATTGATTTTTACTTGTGGGATTCGGCGAAAGAACTCCAGAAACAGCAAGGTGGATTGGGTGATGGCATACCTTGTCATAGAACACGTTCTGTCTTTTATTAAAAAAAAGTATTTGTATATATTGCTTATTCGTTTTTGTTACTTGGAGGTGGACCAACTGGACGAATCATACTCTAGAAATGAATGTTAAAACGCTGAAATAATAACAATAATTAACAAAATAGAACCAAATACACGTACATCTAAAAAGCGAGTCTTAACAACTGCTTTTGGTTCACCCAAGCCGACTGAAAAATACGTCAACATGTCGGGGTGACCAACATAAGAAGCCAAACTATCACGTTGCACATTTGATCTCCATTCACTAAAACAAATTTGATTAGATTTTCACATAAATTTCCAACAAGACAAAAAGAAATGCTATTAACTTACTGCTTTGTGGTATCAGGTGTTCCAACGCCAATAAATCTTGTTTGAAGTTGTTCAAACATTTGTTGATCACGAAGTCTGTCAGCCTATAAACATTTCATGTTAAAAAACGTACATTTGATACAAACGAGGCAAACGCAATAACAGGATCAAACAATGAAAACAGCCTTTTCATACCATTTTGATGTAGTTTATGGATGGATGTGGATGTATATGTAGATGAATAAAATGATGATTTGGTGATTGATTGTGTGTAGAAAAGGTGTAAGGCTTAAAAGTTGAGTTCTTTCTTAAAACTTTTTCCTCAACACCACCAAAAAATAGATCACCATTTCGGACTATCGTTTACAATTGTTTAATTACAAAAAAAAAAAAAAAAAAAAAAACAATAACAACAATTTATTACAAATATTCATAACTAAAATTTTGATTCTATCAGCTAATTAATTAAAAAATCGTTAAACAATAAACTAAACACAACGAACAAAATAAAAAACAGTTCATTACAAAATGTAAATAAGAAGAAAAAGAGAAAAAAAAAACAAGAATAATTATAAAAAAAACAAAAACAAAAACAAGAGAATATTAGAACAAAAAACAAATCCTATAATTTAATTAAAAAAAAAAAGCCCATTTCCTCCAAAAATAAATTTATTTGCTACTGTCGTTGACAATAACGTCATTATTCACAATATTCACATTATTGGTATCATTATTATTATTATTATTAACACCATTTAAATTTGTAGCATTGTTGGATTTATCAACACCATTAACTTTATTGATGTCATTGGGTTTATTACCATCGTTACCGTTTTTGACACCATTGGGTTTATTTGCATCACCGTTTTGTTCCGACACCTTTTTTTTCTTTAAAGGAGGTTCGTTTCTCGTAAAGTGATTATTAAACACCTTCATGAGCGCCTTGGTTGTTGTGTAATACTTCTGGCGCGCAAGACTTTGTAGTGCTTGGGGGACGTATTTGGATGGTTTGGGAACTTGACGGTTATCAAACATTTGGAGAGCATAGTCTGCAACAACATTGATATCGAGTGCAGATACTAACAACTCACCTTGACGCAAGTTGCCTGCATTACTGTTATTGCTGTTTCCACCAACAAAGCTGGCATTGGTAGAAGAAGAAGAAGAAGCTCCATTTGCTAAACTATCTTTGGTATTGACATCACTAGTACGTGGTTTGGTATCACTGCTATCACCTTTGCGATACTTGAGTTCCAAAACACCAGAAGATCTATCAAAATGTAAAGGATCTCTGTATTTACACAACAATTTTTTGTTGCGTCCTAGTTTTGTGGTTTCGTAAGTCATTGCACAATCCATCAAAAAAAGATCTTTGATATCTTTTTTACCAAAAATCTCAAGCAACTCTTGCAACTTTTCGTCAGGCACAAAAGAAGTAGGTACTTTGATAGTTTCAATAGTTGAACGAATGGCTGTTAAAATGATGTCTTTAGTGACTTGGTTTTTTCCCTTGGATTCCGACAATATGTGGAAAAACGTAGAAGGAAAAGCTACCTTTTTCAAAAAATGACTGCGCAGATCTTCAAGCTCTTCACTAGTAAAGTGTTTAACTTCTTCAGGACAAAAGTTGGCAAGAAAGTCAAAATGTTGGATATAATCAGAAACAAGACGAAGCGATTCAATTGAAGGATTAGCAGGCTCATTTCTAGGAGTTGAACGTAATACGGATGATTGATCTGAAGCAGAAGAAACTGAGTCAGAGAAAGTGCCATTAGATTGTTCTGATTGCTTATCACTTTGGGTTTCATTAGTAGCATTGGTATCTTTTTGGGAATCATGAGGATCAACTTTTGGAGGAACGCTTGCTGAAATGAGTTTGTTAGATTTGGTCACCAAAGATGAAGGGAGTGGAGGAAAAACAGGAAAAACGTCCTTTTTGACAACATTTTCAATGCTGAGCATTTCGAAAATGGCAGCAATATATGTACGAAATTCAGGAGCAAGGTAACGAGAAACTTGCTGGCCATTTTTGTAAATGGGTGATTGGGTATTTGTAGTGTCACGTTCACGTTTAAGAGGATTAGAAGATTTGCGAGAACCGTTTAACGCGAGATCAGAGTTATTCTTATTATTTTTGACAGCTGGTGTCCAGCCATTCTTATTTGATCGAGAAGAAGAAGAAGACGAAGTGGTAGTGCTATTGGTGGTATTAGATTCGGGTTGAGTGGAAGGATCAGGAAGAGTTGATTCAAAATTAATGACTTCATCTTCTTCAAAATCGTACCATCGGCTAGTTCTTTTTCTCTTTTCGCGTAATCTACTACGATAAGTGTATCCTAACCAGCTTCGAGCCTCATCAACGGTGCGCTGTTCTTCAAACTCACGAAGACCGGTGCCAGTAGTTGACTTAGACAGTCGGCCGTTTTCCTTCAAAACCCAACTAATGTTGAGAGCAGCAATGATACCACCGTTGAATTCATCGTGTTGCTTGAATAGAGGTGCATGGATAACTTGGTGGGTTGCAATGTCAATCCGAGCACCACCAAAAAGCTCGACATATTGACCAAGACGAGCACGGACCTGTTCAGGAAAAGTTTGAGATAGATCAGAAAATGATGAAACTTTAGGTTCATGGTTCAGGGGATCAAAGAAAAATATCTCCATTGGTTCATAGACATTATGACAGGTGAGACACAAGATAGACCAGTAACTTTCGGTTTTTGGTTCATCATTTTGCTGGCTGCTATTTTCACTGGTATCGTTTTTGTCACTACCATCGGCCGCCTTTTTGTCTTGATCTTTTGAATTAGTACTTGATAAAGATGAGACAGTGGACTCGATAAGAAGAAACATAATAAAAGGGGCCACCGTTTCTTTAGACCTAGTGAAAGGCGCATTCAAAAATTGAGAACGAAGCAAGACAGAACGCGATTCTGCAAAAGCGGTCTCGTCGGCGGCACCAAGAAAGTAAGACGGAACAATGATGACGTTAGGGACATCGATAGTATAACGGGATCGGTCAAACTGGACCTCATGGTCAATGAGTTTGATGTCAAAGCTCAAGCCACGCTTCTCAAGCAACACAAACAAAAGTGTCAAAATGTCGCGTTCAGACAGCAACGCATTGTCGATAGTCAGGGCCTCTTCCTCGGACCGAGAAGCACAGCTTAGACAACCCGGGTAGGACACGATTTCGAGCGACGGAGATGACGCTGGCTCAGACCGGACAGGCTCCATGGTGCGAGGAGGTGAATGGGTTGGTAGTTGGAAGGTGGGTGAGTAGTGGTACGCACAGTAGCAGCTAGTGGTGGCAGTGACGATTGTGTGTGCAGGTGCACAGTTCCGCACCCAAAAACACACGTGCGGCGGACATGGCTGGCTAGTCACATGTCTCCATGCAGCGCGTATTACTTTTTGTTTTAATTTTTCCAGCGTGAGTCACGGCTGGCGCTTTTTAACGAAACTTCATGAACCAGATTTTTTTTTACCATCACCAACTTCGTTCATCGCATTAAATTTTTTCGACTATTCGCAGAACAATGACTTGGGACATATCCTCCGTTGCCAAACCATCCCATCTCCGGATGGCTCTTTCCGGCATTTCCTCTTCGACATCGCTTGCCTGCTGGATCGTTCTGTTATTACCACAACTGATTGAACAATGGCGGCTTGGTTCTTCTGAAGGCATTTCTCCCATCTTCATTGGCATTTGGTTCCTTGGCGACGTCTTCAATTTGGCAGGCTCTCTTTGGGCTGGCCTTCTTCCTGGTGTAATTTTCCCTGCAATCTGGTTTTGTTTTTCTGATGCTCTTATGCTTATCTCATATTTCTATTACAAACAAAATTCTTCATCTGCTTCTCATACAAGAAAACAATCTTCTCCTGGAAAACGCCGTCGTTCTACTCTTAGCGAGTCTTGTGAGCATGGTGCTGGTAATTTGATCACTGAGAATGATGTCAATGTTGATGCTAATTCCTCTTCTAATGACACTTCTACACCTTCAGACGACCCTACTAAACCTTTATTAGGTAACCAAACTTCAGATGCACAATACTCATCCGCTCGCAGAAGTTCTCGCAGAAAGTCGTCAAAGCGTGTTCGCAGAGACTCTCTTGCAGCCATCGTCAACAAATCTGACTTTTCTACTTCTTCCATTTTCCAAAAATACGTCTTACCTCTTGCTTTTGTTGTTGGTTCTGGCGTTATCGGCTATCTTTTCTCTGACTCCGAAGCCGGCAGCTCTGATCCTTCGGACTCTCCATCTCCAATTTGTTCTCAAGTCTTGGGATATCTTTCTGCTGTTCTTTATCTTGGTGCTAGAATTCCTCAGATTGTTCAAAACCACAAAAAGAGATCTGTCTACGGCCTTTCTCTTTTGTTTTTTCTTTTCTCAATGCTTGGCAACTTTGGTTACTCCGGCGGAATTCTTTTTTACAGATCTGATTGGGACTACATTAAAGTTTACTTGCCTTGGTTAGTGGGTTCTCTTGGAACCGTTTTTGAAGATGTGGTGATTGTCATTCAGTTCTGGACTTATGATAGTCCCACTAATAATGAGGACATTGAATCTGCAATTGAAGATTAAAAAAAAAAAAAAAAAAACACAACGATAAGACATTTATCGCATTACAATATCCTAGACATATATAAACATTCTCTTTTGTTTAAAATCACTTTTGGTAGTTCAAAACTAATTATAATAAATACAAGGTAATTATAAAAAGTGAACCAAAAAAATGTGCCAAATTTTTTTCTTATCGATAATGCTTTATGTTCTTATCTAATAACGTGATTGTGCATGAAAATTTTTCAATGGACACCATTTTTTATAAAGTGCTAATTGGTTCTAGTTAATCGAGGTGTCCTTACGTAACACGACAAACATAATTAGGTCCGTCTCAATTGGAAAACTGTTTTATAAACAT
>JAJLVH010001040.1:0-11465 GCA_030570155.1 Magnusiomyces magnusii
TTTTTTTTTTTTTTTTTTTTTTTGATTCCAGGTCAAAAATAAAAATTTCGTTAAAAATCGTTAAAATCGTTGAAAATCATTGAAAATTTTGTCATATTCAACAAAACCATCAAAACTGTTGAAATTGTTGAAATTGTTGAAACCACCACAAACCGTGAAAGCAATTAAGGATCAAAAAACTATACGCAATTCAAAATGGTCGACTTGAAACACGACTCAACTCCAAGCACCGTGGCTTCGACACCTGACGCCGGTGGGAAAAAACGTAAGCGTGTTACTCGAGCCTGTGATGAGTGTATGTATTACTATTATTCAAATAACCAAAGAGCAAAACTAACACCTCTTCAGGTCGAAAGAAAAAGGTCAAATGTGACGGCCAACAGCCATGTATCCATTGTACGGTTTATAGCTACGAGTGTACCTATGACCAACCTTCAAATCGAAAAAGAATGCCTGATATTCGTCGAGTTGAAACCAAATTGAAATGCGCGGAAGCCTTAGTAAGTGCCTTGCTACCTGGAATCGACGTTTATAATCCTTCTTTCGATCTCAAATCCTTTATCGATACTATTCAAAATGCTCGTGCTTCAGATTCAACTTCTACTTTGCATAATTCTCTCATCAGCATTGCCAAATTGGGCCTTGGCAGCTCATCTGGCGTCGCAAACGAAATCGATGAGGAAACTGGATTACCCAGTGGTAGTGTATTACCTCCTAATAAACATCAAAAGCAATCTCATTCATCAAATAATATCCCTACTAATACCAGCTCTAAACACATCACTACACCTGCCGCCGAAGACCCCGAAAGCAACATTCTCAACACTCTGTATTCTCCTCAAAGCACCTTTGGTTCACCTGAAAATCAAACCGGCCGCGAAATCAAAATCATTCTGCCACCAAAACATGTGGCGTCAGAACTTATTGAAGCAGTGTGGGACAACGCTTGTGTCTTGTTTAGATTTTACCATCGACCTTCGTTTATTCGCGATTTGGATCTTCTTTACGAAACAGACCCTGAAGACTATACTAATAAACAATACAAAATTTTGCCGCTGGTGTATTCAGTTATGGCGGTTGGTGTGCTGTTTTCAATGGACAAATGTGATAGGCTTGGCTTTAAAGACGCCAGTGAAGGTTATAAATATTTTGTGGCTGCTCGAAAGCTTATTGATATTGCCGATGCTCGTGACACCTACGCCATCCAATCGATTGTAATGATGATTATATTTTTACAATGCTCTGCCCGATTATCAACCTGTTATTCATATATTGGCGTCGCTTTACGTTCAGCATTACGTGCCGGTTTACACCGAAAAGTGGCATTCAACTTTAACCCCATCGAGTTAGAGACTCGTAAGCGGCTATTCTGGACGATTCGTAAGATGGATATTTACGTCAATGCAATGCTGGGTTTGCCGCGCTCGATTGCTGAAGAAGACTTTGATCAAGAGCTGCCGGAAGAAATAGACGACGAAAACATTACTGAAGATGGTTACTTTGCCCAAAAAGAAGGCAAGATTTCGTCGGCTGGAATTGCCAATGCACATACCCGACTCATTACGATTCTTTCCCACATTATGAAGCACATTTACCCAGTCAAACAAGAGTCTGATCATATCAATAACCCAAACAGCAATACATCAACAGCTCCTTTATACAATGTGGCACATACTAAAGTCGCTGAAATGGAGGCTGAAATTCGTCGATGGCTTGACTCGTTACCTATTGAACTTCGCCCTGGATCCATCCCTCCACCTGAGTATCTTAAAGCCAATCGGTTATTACACTTGGCACTTTGTCATATCCAAATCGTGTTGTATCGGCCATTTATTCATTACTGCAGTCCCAAATTTAGTGGTGACGAAAAGGCCCGAGCTTCAGCACTTAGTTGTATCAGAGTGTCAAGAACTGCTATGCACATTGCACACGATCTTGTATCCAAAAAGCTATTGAATGGTGCGTATTGGTTTTCCATTTATACCATTTTCTTTTCTGTTGCTTGTCTTGTCTATTACGTGCATGAAAATCCACGGGACGTCGAGGCTTTAGAAATTCGTCGCGACGCAGAGCTTGGCAAAAATGCACTAACGTCGCTGAAAGACTCTAGTATGGCAGCCCAACGTACATACAACTTGCTCAATACGTTGTTTGAACAGCTCAATCGCAGAACTGCGAAAATCCCAGTTTCTGGTAGTGAAACTCCGTTGAGTTCAACGCAAAGTGCAAATCATAGTGCTGCAAGTACGCCAAGCAGCACAGTCAATGGACAAAACGTGTCTCAATTTCTTCATTCTGTTGCTTCAGGTGTATTCCCATCAAACACAAACAACAACGCTAATGTTAATAACGATTCCCTTGCTTCCCAGCTTTACAACAAGGTTGTTTCAAATGGACAAGCGCCACAGCAGCCACCACCTACCAAAGGAAAGCGTGGTAGACCGCCAAATAGTGCTCGTCGTGGAATCAAAAGGACTGCGTCAGCCAGTAATGTTCCAACCCGAAGTTCCAAATCTTTAAATGGTGGCAACGATGTCACAAATTTAGGATCGATGGGGCCACCAAACCATAATTCATCAGGCCATATTTCATCAGTATCTAGTACACCAACAAGCACGCATACAAATGCAAGTACAGGTTCGAATGCAAATGTGTTTGGAAGACCTACAAGGTCACAAACGGTGTCACCGGCGCCTACATATACAGCCCATAATTCAGGGTTGGAATCTAGTTTGCAACAAGGATTGGATTTGAGTAACTCTTCAGATGATATATTTTCAGGGTTGCCTGATTTTGGACTTGATGGTAATAGATTAGGTTCAATGGACTCATCGATAAACAACAACAACAACAATAATAATAATATTATTAATAATATTAATAATAGGAAAAATGATATGGACACATCAGCTGATACCGAATCACGGCATTTATATGTTCCTGGCATTATGGACCAAGTCGACGCACAACTTTTTGGCCGGTTCTTGCCGCCATATATGTTACAACAAACACAAGCCATGCCATTAGGAAGTTCGAGTGGACGGCATATTGGCGAAAGTCTTGAAGCGAAAGAAGAAGAAGAAGGTGGAAGAGGAGATCACACGAAAGGAAATGAGTACAATGATCCTTTGGAAGAGTTGATGAGGTCAGCACATGATGTGTATAATGACGGAAATAATGGAATTGGAAATGTTGGGTCCAATAATCAAAACGGATCTATGACCAATAACCCAAACGAACACACCGGTCGGAATGGATCTTTATCTAACGGATCAAATAATCAAAATGGACATAACCCATCCACCATTTCCAACGGCTCCAACTTTGACACAAATGGAGATTTGATTGAACCCTTTGGTAACCAAGACGATCGTCGTCTTTCCCTATCGTCACTTTTTTCAAAGGGTTGGGAAGAATTGATTGGGCAACATAATGAGTTGTCGGGGCTTAATAGTTTTATGACGCAGTGAAGGTGAGTGCAGTGAAGATGTGGAAGGAATAAGGATGCAAAGATAGTGAAAAGTGGTTTTAAATGTTTTTTTTATTTTCTCTTTGTTTTTAATTATGTTTGTTTGTTTTTTTTATCTGTTAATTTTGTTTTTTTATTTATTTGTTATTAAAAAGTTTTCTTTTTTTTTTATTAATTTAAAAAGTTTTTACAATCATTCTTTTTGCATTTATTTATTTATTTTTATTCTTTATGTGTTATATCAATACACTTGTAATAATTTCATTTTTTTATCATATCAACTGTTCATCATCTTTGGGTGACATTAAAGAAGATGAAGAAGATGTGGAAGATATGATGGATCCATTTTTGAGTTCAGTTGAATGAAAAGCTGTATCTTCAAGGTTATCCTTTTCTTCACTGATATTAACCTCAACATAATTTTTTTCATCAACAAAACTTTTTTCGTCATTAGCAATAGTGTTAATATTAATATTGTTATTATTACTATTGGTCAAACTATTTTTCAGCCCTTTATTAGGCTTTCTTCCAGGCGTCAAGGCTTCAAACACCATAATAGTCTCACCATTTGGGCTGACTTGCGATTTTTTCTCTGGGGTATAACGTAACCGTCTCATTCTATAAAGTAAAGGGTTCATGAAAGAAAGAGGAAATGGAAACACGAAATTGGTATTATAAATGGTACTGTTGTTTGCATTGATTGAAAGATCGTTGGTTGAAACTGGTAAAAGATTATGAGATTCTTGATTGTACCCATCATGTTTTTTACGATTGATGGATCTTTTTTTATTATCTTTAGAATATGGTTTGAGTAGCATTGAAGCAAGAGCAGAAACCAAGACAGCAATACCGCAAATGACTAAAAAGATAGGAACAGGTGCCATTGATTGTTCTTCATTTGTTGAAGGACACGCATGAACCGATCTGGCTTCAAAGAAAAAAGAACAGTTGTCTGGGGATCCAATAAACGAAAGACCAGCATGAGAAGCTTGGAGATCGTGGTCACACTTGAAGGAAATAAGAGTTGACATGTGTAAACCGCCGTTGGGCGTGCCGTCTGCGCCGACGCACGGAGACCCGTTGCTGTATTCCAGCAACAAGTTGCGGCCCCGAAAAAAAGGCTTTTGGTTGGAAACTCCCAGAGATTTGATGGTGCCGTCAGCATAATGGATGACTGCGGAAATGTTGGCGGAAGATTCTGCGGAGATGGACGCGCTTGGGTTTTTGACTATGGTTTTGATACCGTCGCCGTCGTTATCGGCCAAAATGTCAATATCGGGGCTATAGTTATTACTTGATGGTTAGGACACAGTTAAATTTAAGGTAGAGAAGGAATAATTTGATACAGAATGGGGATGTTTGAGGATTTATGTTTCAAGTTTTGAAAGTGGGTTTCAAGTTGATTAAATCTTTAATTTTTCAAATCTCCAAATCTTTAAATCTTGAATTACTTGGTCCATAAGTTAATCGGTACTCACTTTTCTAACGATTTGACGTTTTTTGAAATGCCGTCTTGTTGAAATCGACGGGTAATAATAAAGGTTCACAAAAGTTGAGAGTGAAATTTGCAGGATAGTCAATACCGCGAACTTGCCAATCAGCGCTAAAACAATAATAATAATAATAATAATAATAATAAAGAAAAAAAAGATGATCAGTAACTATGATTCAATATATAGATCAATACATTCATACACCAAAAGAATAGACATACACATCATGAGGATACTTTTTGATCAAGGGTTGAAGGTCAAAAAAGTTGCCGGTGGAATGAGAAGTTGCAGTGCAAGGCTTCACGACGGGCTTGTCGGGCTTTGAAGGATCTACAGCTGGCATTTTGGAAAACACGAACAAACAAGAACAGAGAAAGAATAGAAAAACGAATGGATGAAGGAAAAAAAAAAAGGAATAAGGAAACAGAAAACGAAGAAATTGGCTTTTAATGCCTGCGAGTCACAAACAATGCGCCAGCCGCGCGTGGTGTGGACATAATTCAAATTGTTGCAGGTTTTGCGGCGGTTTTTATCTTGCAAAACCAATTTTAACGCATTTTAAGCCAATCAAAAGCGCCAAAACTGCGTAAACTGGCCAAATCCTGCTAAATCCAACAATCCAAACCCGTCAAAAGCTACCAGCAACAATCAGCAACAATGTCGTATGTCGGAGCCTGGCGTTGGTTCGTTTGTTTCCTCATTCTAACACTCTTTTTAGTTCCAAGGATGTCGGTAATGCCAAAAATGAAGCTTTAGATTCCATCGACAAAGCTTCAGATGCTGCCGAAAAGGCCGTCAACGACACCGAAAAGTCCGTCAAAGACGTTTCTAAAGACGTTTCCAAAAACGCCAAAGATATCGAAAAGTCTATCGATTCTACAGTTGATGCTGCTAAAGATGCACTTCCTTCTGACGATCAAAAACAAGACCTCGCTGATTCCGTCAAGGAATCCATCGACTCGGTAACCAAAAAGGTTGTCGATGCCTTGCCAAGCAACAGTAACAATGTTGATCCTAACCAAGTCGCAGACTCTGTTAAAGATTATATTCTTTCTACTATCAATTCCATCCAGGCCGCTGGAAACTCCAGTATCGATGCCGTCAAGGAAAACCCTGCCATCGCTTCTGCTGTAGCTTCTGCCATCGCCGCCTTTTCTATTCTAGGTGCAGGCTACACCAACGCCCAGCAACACTTTGGTAAATCTTTTGATTACAAGTTTACTGAAAAGGAAGCTGGTATTGCAACTTTTGCTGTTTTGGCTCTTGGTGTTGGCCATTACGCTATTTCTTATAAAAAGAAGGAAAGAAAGTGATTTCTTTATTCCTATTGATTATTCTTATTGATCTTATTAATTATTGATCTTATTCTTACTATTACTTATTCTTATGCTTATTCTCACTCATTTCAAATATAATTCAAATTAAATTCAAACAAACCGTAAAACGCCCGTCAGTTCAACTTACTTTTTATCATTGCTACTTGCTGCTCCTTTGAATCCAAAACCGCTGCTCAATCGTTCTCACCATCAGTCCATCGCTCATATCAGCATCAACCATGTCTTCAAGCCTTATCACTTCTTTTTGTTTACTTCTGTAATCATTTCAAGTGTCGTCATTCTTCTTTTTTGTATGCAAGAAATACAAGCGGTTATATTCTATGCGCACGTGATTGGCTCACTGCTACACGCGACTGTGTGTGTATGTATGCACGGCTGATGATTACACGTCACGTAACAGTGAGCTTTGCGTAATTCATTGTTTCATTGGCTGTCAGCAATTGTAAATGTGAGCTGAAACTGGCAAATGCCGTCAAAAAAGCGGTTTTCAATGGTCATCATATTGCTTGATAAATCTTATATGTTTGTGTTTTTTTTTTCTTTAAATTGACTCAACAATGGGACTACAATGGGTTTGTTTTACTATTCAAAAATCGTGTCACGACTTTTTTTATGTTTTGTTAATTCACTTTAACCATCCATTTTTTCATCTTGTGGTTTAACGATAGTCAAAGATCTAAGCTTATGATCATAAAGTCTTGTCCTCAACTTTTTTGACAGTTGTATCTTTAATATGGAAGAGAGCATGAAAAAATAATGTTGGTACATGGAAGTAATTATACCATCCCTTAAAAGTCTAGCAACTACTGGTAAATTTAAAATAACTTTAGGCTTGTAGACAAGACATTGCCATATTGTGACACAGTTTTTGAGTAAGTAAACAAATACGTTTGGTTTCAATTGAGTTAAAGAAAGGTACAGAAAAAAAATTAGTAAAATGTTTTAAAACAAGACAATCAAGAATTCGGTTCAAGTAAGCATTCGCATTGTGGAAGAAAGAATATGGAAGATGGTTTACAATTGATGAAAAGGTTCATTAGTTGCGCGTGACACAAAAACATTATTGTTTTCAAATCCAAATAACAAAAAGCTTTTCAAAAAAGTTTTGTTGATTGTCATAAAAGTATTGAGAAAATTGTAGGATGATATCGTGCTAGTATTTTGTATATCCTTCATCGTTTTCTTCTTTTCTAATTTCTTAATAAACGCTATCAATATGTTTTTCATAACTTCAAATCAAGCCGGTTCTAAAATATTCGTGCGTCACTTTTTGTCTTTTTTTACCATTTTTTTTCGAGCTACCGAGATGATTCATTGGACTACACGTTTTGTAGCTACTTTTTCAGTAGTATATCCTATATAATTTTTGACTCAACTAAGCCATTTTTTTTAAGGATTACAATGCACATTTCCAACAGCTGTCTACACACTGTATCTAGTCAATGTGGTATATTCTTTGTCGATTGTGATCTTCAAAAATGGTTGCATGGTCAGTTGTGTGGATACTTACGGATCGAATGGTTTACTTTCAATACAAGCATTTTTTGTTTCTCGATCATGTTAAAGGTTGATCAATCATCTCCTATGTGAAAAAATGCTTGATTATACGCTATTTCAAAATGTATTGTCAGTTTACAAAACTGAATATCATGAAGCGGATGAAAAAACTGCAGAGCTTTCAAGACACGTGAAAGTAATTATCTATTTTACATACATGTCTTTTCTCATATATTTTGTTTTTAAAGGGCAGAATATACAAAAATTACAAACTCAGATGTGTACAGCCGTATTAATCCGTATGATAAGACTTAAATGGTCTATATGATTGGCAATTGAAACCGTTTATTATATTTAGTTTTTTTAAGTAATTCAACATAAACCAATCACTTGGTTGCGAATTTGTATGGATTTTATGTATTTTATTTTTATTAAACTCACAAAATCGCAATGTCAAAAGCACATTTGTAGTTTATCGTTCGAGATCGTAAATGTTTATTGCTCAAAAATGTGCTTCTTTAAAAAAACCAATAATTTTAAAATTTTGCTAAAGTAAAAAAGTTAATAATAACCATGATTTAAAAAAAAAATTAAAAAAAAACATACAATAGCTTTTTTGACATTATTAACCATGATGTGTCAAGAAAAGTCATATCTAGCTAAGCTTTCATTTACTGCAAGGAACAAGTTTTATAATTTTGTTTATTAAATTCTTTTTTTTCTGTATTTTTTTAGACCAGTAATAATTGTATTTATCTTTTTATTTTCTTCTTTTTTTTTTTTTTTTTTTTTTTTTATTACATGTTGTATATTTTCAAAAATAAATGTGCCTGTTCTTTATTGACCAATCAAATGTGGCGATTGGTGGTTTTCTGGTGTTGCTCAATAAAGAGTAACCATTTGCATGCGGCTGTGCACCGGCATAGAGTGAGGTGCGCAGAAATGGTTTCTGTGTTGTAACTGGTTATAATTGTAAGAGGTTTTTTACAAAATACATATGGTTGTCACTTTTTTGGTGTGTGTAGAAAACGGAAATCTTCAATATCTTTTTTTTATTATTTTTTCATTAAAACAAATGAAAAAAGCTGTATATATCGGAAATTTGGTGGTTTTAAATATATTACTTGTATCCCCTTTTTGTTGTAGTTTTTAATCTTAATATTTAATAGATTTTAAAATAATTGTGGATCCAATCGTCAATAAGCTAATTTCCACTCTAAAAATAATGAATAAATAAAATTCAATTGCTTTTGGTTTTTGTCTCTGTTCCTTGATCCAATGTTAGACATTAAATGAAATATGAAATTGGTTTCTTCTAGTAAACGCATATACAATCAAACGTCATCACTTCTTACATTTTCCAAGGCTTTTGGTTCCTTTTTTTTCATTATTTCATATTTATTTATACCCTGTGTATCTTTTCAACATGAATACAACTTGTGCATTTCTTTTTTTAAAAAAGCAAATCTTCGGGTTTTTGTCTTTTTAATTGTTTTTTAAAGAATATATTTTTCAAAGTGAGACAATAATAGCACAGCGTTTCAGGGCCACAATTGAGTTGCAAACTAGTTCCATAAACTCCTTTTTAACCCTTTTGTCATGAGTGTCTTTAGAAATATCTTGAAAGATAAAAATAGCAGCCTAGAAAAAAATTTTAATAATTATCAACAAGTTGATATACTATTTTATTTGTAAAAAGATGTTGCTGACTTTATTTCTAACAACAATAATCCTTTATTTTTGTCTTTGTTTCTTTGCATATATGTATATATTGGTTGTTGCAATGATATTATTATGCCAATTAAATATTAAAACGTTTCATTCCTAATATATTGTTACAAGCTGTAAATATGTTTGGAAGAATTTGTATTTGAAAAAATATCGTTACATCTTCATTTTTAACAACTTTTATTTTATAAAATGGAAAAAAATACATTTACAATCATTTTGATACTGAAATGATTCTAGTTTTCAAGAACTCAGTTTCATTAGATCACAGATCTTAATTGTCACAAAAAAAATTGACAATGTCAGTTTTCTTTCGGGTTACTTTATACCTGTTTGTTTTTTGATATTTATCTCACATCAACCAATACAAATCGTCACAGAGAATCACACATGTCTTGACACATTAGTTACATCGCTTTACACTCTCTCTCACCTCACAAAATTTTAAGCATGCTGTAGAAGTCCTAATGAATACACAATTCACATGCGCAGTGCACTGTTTCTTTTATAATTTAACGTTATGTCTTACATTAAAGTTCAAGTGTGGTTGAAATAACAAACTTTTTATATTGTTCTTTAAGAGTCATATATATGTATATTTTTTTGCTTGTGGTGTTATGTTTGCAATAATTTATTTCGTTTACAAATCATCAATTCAATATTCAAAACAATGTGGTTCCTTATTTTCGTTTTTGTTGTTTTTGTAAAGTTTTGTGCAAAATACTACATAATTATTTTTATTTTTTTTTAACTGAGAATTGGACATTGCAAAATCATTTGATGATAACAATATTATTATTATTATTATTACTATTACTATATTGATAATAATTGGTCTTATAAGATGCAATCATTTTGAAGCATTCTTTCATTATTTTTTCAATTGACTTAAATAATTGAGTTTTTACATTTTGAGAAATGTTATTTTAAAAATAAAAACAAGAAAGCATACCAAGACTCTTGCACCAATGAGAACAAGTATTTACTCAATTGTTTTTTATTTGCTTTTTCATGCTTCCCTCGGTGTTTTAGAAACAATCAAGTGTTGAGTATCGGTATATATACAAGGTAAAGAGCAAACAAACTTGTCACAAGTATTAAAACCATTGTGATCATGTATTTATTATTACTATGATTTTCCAAACTTTGTATTGTAAGTGGTTTTGAGCATTGACGGTCTTTGTTTAAAATTGTATGTGTATATTAAATGCCAGGAGTTATATACAAAACATACAAATAAAGTAAATTTGTGAAATAGATTATTATTTTTGGCTAGAATGAAATCTTTTAAATGCTAAAATCTAAATAATTGAATAAAAAACAAAAAAAATAAACTAGGTCTGTATAATTTGGTTTATTAGACAGCAGGTAGATCTAATGTCCATTCTTGTTGACTAGCTTTAAGCTGTAGATAGATCTAGAAGCTTGGTTTTTTTTATTTATATTCATGTGTATGTTGAAAAATACTATAAATAGTTTATATTACTTTTTTTTTCAGAGATTGTATAGTATTTTTCAATACAAAATTGTTGAATGAAAGTTTAGCATGAATTGGCAGCAACACACCTTTTTGTTTCCTGTTTTCCTCATCATCTATAACTGGCTTAGTTGCCCAGGTAATAAACATCTTTTTTAGGCAATGAACACAATCAATGTTCTACCATAAAGGAGTTGCTTCTTTTTATAATACGCAATTGGGTAGCATTAAATTCTTGATATTTCAAGGTAGTTTCCAATGATTGGTACCTTTATTAGATTGTTATTATAAGGAGTCAATCACAAAAAAGCTATTAGCATCATTTGTTGTTTAACTATGTAATTGTTCAGTGTTTTGTGATTTCGTTTTCATATTTTACAATTGTTAATTTTACAATTATCAAAATAAATAGACAAAAACAATTTGTACATTGCCGAAAGGTCTTAGAGTGAGTAAAATATATT
>JAJLVH010001041.1:0-11453 GCA_030570155.1 Magnusiomyces magnusii
CTGTGCCATCCAAAATTGTTTCCGCCTACAATGTCAGATGCTGGGTTATCACCAACCATAAACACCGTGGTATCCTTGATATCATTGGTTGCCCCAAACTGTTTGGTCCGCCATTCTTGAAGTGCGCTTTCTGCATACTCATAAGTAGGCTGGAATGGCTTTCCAATAAGCGAAGACTGGAGTTGTCCTCCGTGTGTCAATTTGGTATATATTTGTTCGAGCATCATTCGGAAAGCACCTTGTCCAAGTCTTGGATACAAATAATCATTCACCCACAAAAAGTCAATACAACAAAAGTAAATGGGAATACTAGGAACGTTAAAGTCTTCATTTGAACTAGATCCATCAGGGTTAGGACGCAAGTCCCGTTGAGTTCCAATGTATCCATCTTTTGACAACAGCAAGTCCAAAGTAATTTGTAAATCCGTCGTTGTATCTCTGGGATCATTAAACACCAAAATAGCATCTATTTTGCCTTCCTCACTTCCTGGATCATAAAACTTGCGAGGTCGTCCAATCTTGTCAATCAGCTCGTCGCCAAACCCTTTAAAAGGTGATACAGCTGGGAAGGCTTTAACGATGTCTGCAGGAATGACGACATCCTTGAATCCGTACACTTGTTCAGCAACCTGGCGACAGTTATCGGATTCACCACCAACAACCAACACGCGGTGATATTTGCTGGCAAGTGCGCGGAAAGGAGTGTGTGACTGGACAACTTGCGAACCAGACACCTCAACGCCTATAGACTCGGTAAGCTGCGCGGCCCGAGCATCTTCAGACTGGCCGCCTCCATTTGTGAGTAAAATCCAAGGAATTTTGTTTTTGTTTAATAATGTAAGGGCTTCTTTGGCGCCTGGAATGGGAGTTTTTCCACGAAGCAAAACACCGTCAATACTGATAGAATGGATGTGTTAGTGATGATGATTTGTGTAAATATGATTTCCACTTACTCAAAGGTGAATGCGATTTTATGACCAATTGGTGTTGATTCTGAAGCTGTCATTTTTTATAATTTAATTGTTGGTTGCAAAATTTCAAATTCAATAGTTGTAAAAAAAAAAAAGTAAATAAACAAGGATGATCAAATATATTTATACACGGAAATAATAACAGATTCCCCTCAAAACTTGACCAATATAAAGCCTTTTTTTATAAATACCAAACTTGACGATAATTCTGGGTTGGGAAGATCTCTTGTTTGGGCCGTATTGGTGAGAAGAAACAGGTGTAATAAACAAATGTTACAGACAAAAACGCGTGTAACACAAGTGTCATGAACATAAACGTGTGTAATGGCCTTGAACAAATGCAATCAATCACCAACAAATGCGAGAAATAGCAAAAAAACTCCAATTTTCAGCTGCCGAAATGGCTGACTTGTGTCTCATGATTGGCGGACAGAAGCCCGAATAGCCCGGATCAGTCGTTCCTGTTTCTGTTTTCTGTATTTCAGCCGTTTGATCTGGAAAGCGAATTAGTTAAGGGCATAACTGAATTAGTTAAGCATTGATTAAAAACAAAAATCTATTTTGAAATACTATACAAGAATAATAAAACGATCATAAAAACTAGTTGATTCCTTCTTCTATTCTCCATTTCTCATCGGGTCCCAGCTTTTCAATCACTTCACAGGCGTATCCAGTCACCAAAAGTCCTGGAGGTCTGCTACCTGCAGCTTCAACAGCTTCAGCCACGTCTTTCAATCTAGTTCGGATGATTCGCTGATCAGGACAACTGGCACGTTCAATCACACATACTGGCACATTTTCGTTCCATTTCTTGTCATTGACCAATGCACCGACCACGTCTCTAATTCGATGAAGTGCCATCAAAAATACACACGTTCGGGATTCGTTCCATTCAGGGAAATTAGGCAGAGCGCCTCGTCGTCCTGTACCTGTACAAATCAACACTTGGTCCGCAACTTCTCGGTGTGTAGGCGGAATCTTTGCAGCCAGTGGTGCACTTAATGCTGATGTGATGCCTGGGATAATATCATTTTGCGAAAACTTGTATCCCTGTTTTTGGAAATGTAAAAACTCTTCGGCGCCACGACCAAAAATGTAAGGATCACCTTGTTTGAGTCGCACAACGTATTTGCCTTCGTTCATGTACTTGACGCCCAGATCCAAAAACTCTTGTTGGGCACGTTCTGCGTTTCCTGGGAACTTTTTGGCAATATGGACTGGTGTTCCGCGGGGTATTTGCGAAAGAACGGCTTCAGGAACAAGTTTGTCGGAAAGAATGACATCTGCTTCTGTAATAGCCTTTAATGCTGCTGTAGTAAGTAAATCACTGCTTCCTGGACCAGCTCCAATCAATGAAATCCGACCTTGCGAACTCTTGTTTTCTTCTTGTTGTTTTGGCTTCTCTAAATCTGTTTTTCCTAACTTGGTGTCTCGGTATAATGCATATTCTTTAGATAATTCTTCAACGGAAATGTTTGCCAGTTTACTTAGTGGGTAGTATTCAACAATTTGTGAAAGCCATCTCAGTCTTTGTTTTTTCTTTTGTTCAAATGTTTCATTATACTCATAGACTAATGAATTGAATTTTTTGCCCTGAGCAGCATCATCATCATCTTGCCCTGTTTCGTCATCTTCTTCCCCAGCCTTTTTGCTATTTTTCTTTTCACCATCAGCCTCGTCTTCTGCAATGATTCGTTTCCTTAATTCACCAACTTTGTTGCAGATTTCGTCAATATTCGTAGGTAACACGCTAACAGTCTCGCGTTTGATCCTATTTGCCAAACGACATCCTTTACCAGATGTGGTGATTCCCAGTTGGAAGTCGCCCTTTTGGTATGTTGATAACAAGGTAAATGTACATTTTTCAGGAACATCTGCCACGTTGATTGGAATTCGGTTTTTGACACAAGCATGATACAGCTGTGAAAGAAGTTGACTAGAGAGAGAAACGGATTTGGGAACGGTGACAAAAATGCTATCAGGATAGCCCTCAACTTCAGAACGACCATACTTTGTAATATCGTCTAGTGTAAATGGCGTGTCTTTGATCCATTGTATTTTTCCTTCTGAAGAAAGCTCTTCGAGCTTAGAAATAGTGGTATCCTGGAGTTTTATGGTGAGTTCGTCAAACGATGTGAAAACAACGGGAAATCCGCCGTGACCCAAAACCGTTTGCACTCTTGAAAGTGTCAAAGCTGAAGAGCCGATAATGTAATATTTACGTCCGGCCGCCGATTGAGCTGTGAGTAACGAGGTCATTTTAAAAATCAATGATAATAATGATGATAACAATAAAAAAAAGTTCAATTGAAAGAAATTCTTTTAGTTTTATACGATTTCAAAAAAATTCCATTTTCTGTACAAATTTGTCATTTTTTGATCCAAAATCAAGACTTTTTCATTTTGTCTGTGGAAAAAAAAAAAAAATCCAAACTAGGAAAGTGGCTTGTACAATTGCACGTGAAATATGACAATTGGCTCATGTTATGTGCTGATCTGCAGCCAATGGACGTGCTTTATTTTGGATGACTAACTGGATCACAGATGTGGCAAAGCATTGATCTTGTGGCTGGTGACTTGAAATTGTGGTAAAACCGTTAATGTGCCACTACACGTGGTTTGAGCATTTTGCGCCGTGAGAGTCACATGTAAAACACAATTATATTATCACGCAGTATCCACGTGTTGTTACAACAGGGTTAGGCGTTTTGTTTCCAAATAGTCTCCCAAAAATAAAATTTCAAAAATAACCTGATTTTTTCCAGAAAATTTTCAAATATATAAGATTCGAGATTTCTATTTGATACCTTTACTTTTATTCTTTTGAAAATACAATTGGATTTTCCTAATCGGATTTGCAATCGATACCACTAACCAAAAACCGAACGAAAAGTTTATCGTTAATAGCATATTACATACATATATATATATACATATATAAATCCACAATGGCTAAACGACCCCAAGGACTTCATAAATCCGCACAATCTAAAAAGAAACAGAAAGTTTCTTCGGAGCCCAAAGAAGAAATCCAACATATTGATGCACCTGGAGCTTTAGAATTTGAACAAGACATTGATCCAAATGACGAATTGAAGTCGTTGTTTGCCATGTATGACGAAACTCTTGGTCGACAAAGTGAAGGTGGTAGCGGTGCTGCTGCTGCTTCAATTGATCCACATAATCCACTTCACCAGTTATCGCCCGAAAAAATTGGTAGTATGATTATTCATAGCTGCGATAACATTTTGCGTATGCACAGTCAAAAAGATACCGCTAAAGACGAGAAGAAGGAAGATGAAAAAGAACAAAGTGCAATTGATTTGTTACCAGAAGTTTTGCCATCTAAATTCCATGCCATTTATGCAGCTGCTCTTTTAAGAATGGCCAAGATTCTTCATGAGCAAGAAGAGGACGAGGAAGAGGAAGAGGAAGAAGAAGGATCCAGTAAAAAAGAAAATGGATCATCATCTTCTGAAAAGGATGATAAAGCTGTTAAACCCAAACATGATACCCCTATTGATTTTGTAAATGCTGCAATTGAAAGATGCGAAATTGGTTTGGAACAATTTCCCGAAGCTACCGAACTTTTGTTTATTCATTCTGCTGCATTGATTACAAAGGTTAGCGAAACTTCTGATTCGGTCCAGCCTGATGATAAAAGTGCCATCACTAGCGAATTGACTGAACCTATTGCTAAAGTCCAGGAAGAATTTGAAAAGGCTGAAGAGTCTATCAACACTACCGATACGGACTTTTCTAAAGTTTACAGCATTGAAGCATTTTCAGTGCTCCATGGTTTATTGGGTATCAGTGACTGGATTGCTTCCAATTGGGGTGAAGGTGTGACTGAGCTTGGAAAGAAGTTGGTTACTTTGAAAGATGAGTATTTGAAATGGGGTATTCAGCGTTACGAAAACATTTTGAAAAATGTTGGAGAGTCAACTGATAAGAAGAAAGATTCTAAAGGTAAAGTTGCAGCCTCATTATCTGAAGTTCAAAATGACGAGTTATCACGTAAAGCACACACAGGTTTGGGTGAATATTACGTCGCATTAGCTAGTCCACTTGTTGAACAATTTGAGGAAGTGATTATGGATTTACCTGATGAGGATGAGGAAGAAGACAATGTCCAGCTTGATGCTAAAGAAATCAAAAAACTTAGATCCAAATTGGCCACATTATCTGAGGAAGCTAGCAAATTGGTCGAACAAGGTGTTGAACACTTTAAAAAGGCTGAGGCAAATGAGGATACCGCACAAGACAATGAAGCCACAGCCGTTGAAAATGGTGAAAGATTTGCGCACACTGGTGAGGCATTAATTCAGTTGGGTAACTTGTCGCAAGATGAGGAACAGCAAGAAGAATTGTATAAAAAGGCAGTTCACAAATTGAGATTGGCTCAACGACTTGGGGCTGGCGATTTTTCGGAACAAATCAGAGATTTGGTTGCTGAATGATTGAGTAAAAAAAAAAACAATAGTTTAAATGATTTACCATGCAAAGAACCATGAAAGGTTAATGTGATTAGAAACGAATTAAAATAGATATTCAATTATATAAAATACACCCAGACACAATTGATCAAGATCAAAATAGTCCAATACCCATGTTCACAAGTCTTGAAGAACACTATGTAGTGTGTTTCAGATATAACCACAGGCCCAGTAAAGGCAGCAAACAAATGAATCGCAACTTTTGACCGGATCTGTCATTTTGAAGACTTGACGGAAAATATTAATTTAATTTTGGTCAGAAAAAAAACCGACTTTAATAATAAAAAAAAAAATTTACGAAAAAACCTCAAAAATAATCAACTCTACCTAGTTAATTAAAATAACAAAATGAAATACAAAATTCACGATTCTCGTAATAATATATATATATTTTTACATTTTTAACAATAAGAAACAATTAAACCCAATTCAAGGTTACCAAAATTTCTCAAAAGAAAACGTGTAAATATGCATTTTACTTTTATTTTTACTTTTACTTCTTTTTGTTCTTGTGAAATTCATCGAAATGTAACGGTTTTTCAATGACTTGTATTGGCTTCCATAAATTTGTATTGGATTTTTTTTTGAAATCGAGATCCCATTACCAAATAACTAGTCTGGCTTGATTTTACAAGAATAAAAAACTGAACATTAAAATTTAACAAAAAAAAAAAAAAAAAAAAAAAACTAGGGTTTAATGATTTTAACTCAACAAACCTATTTGAAAATCATATTTCGTCATTACAAAAAGTCACAACTAGGTATTTTTTTTTGGTTAGCGGAGACGAAAGCCGGCGCTTTTTTTAAAAAAAACAAAAGAAACAAAAAAAAACAAAAAAGAAACTATCCTGACTTTTTTTAAACCATCGAAAAAGACTTTTCTTTTTGGATATTAGTAATAAATAAATATAATTATCTAGTTGATCGAAACCAATGAATTAGCCTACAAAAACCATAAATATTTACATCCAAGGTTATCATAACAAAAAAAAAAAAAAAAAAAACAATGATTATAATAAAAAAAAAGAAATAAAACGGGATCGAGATCTGTCAAGACGAAACAACATATGAACAGATACTCTTATAAAAGACGTTTTGAATCATTCAGTAATTGAAAAAAACAACGGAAGTGTACAACATACCCAGATAAGGTGATTTTTTTAGATTCAGAACAGAAATAGTGACGAATTAATGATGAAATAATACTTTAGATACATCTAAGTAGATCGAACTTTGATGTAACAGATTTGAACTAATGAACCAAATCTAATATAAAAATGCAATAAACTGATGATTGTATGCTTTAAACTTTTTCAAGACTATCTGGTAATGAAGAACTAAAATAGAAACAAACATAAACAAACAGAGTTCCTCAGAAATCGAAAATAGTAAAACAAGTAATGTGAAACTTTTCAATTAACCATAAATGATTATGAATAATCAAATAAACTAGTTTTGATATATACTTTAGTGTGCCTATTTAGTTTTTTCAGGTTCATTCCAGTTAATAAAGTATAATTCGGAAACAAAAAGAAAAAATACGCATTTTGAATCTTGGATTATTAATTTAGTTCGAACAAGCCAATTAATTTATGTTTTATATACTCGATTGAACAAATGAGAAAAACGATTGAGGACTAGTATTGGATTACCAGTTTAATTGGCTTACGTTTTCTCAATTGAGCTACATTTTCCTGAATGTCCGAAAAAGTCCAAAAGGACCAAAACAATTCTTTTTTTTATTTTTTATTTTTTTTTCCGTGTCCAAGATATGTCTGTTCCTGTGTATGTATTTGTTGTTAATTAAACCAAAATGTATCAAACGCATCATTTTAACCGTTAGAAAAAAAAAAAAAAAGTAATAAAGATTCAAGTTCAAGATAAACAAACTAAGTCAATATGTAACACAATTTGGTTACTGCCGAATAAACAATCGTGAAAAATTTCAATCTGGTATCAAAACAAATAGGCAACGGTTTCGTCATTCTAAAGACTTTTGATCAACACAATCTGTTCAAGCGCTAACGTTCAAAAGGTTTATAGTATTCAAGATAAGCCGACCTTTTAAAATTACTAGACAAATAGTCGAACATTGTTGGCTGATTTTTTTTTTTTAAAAAAAAAAAAAAAAAAATACTCGACCAGGCTACAAATTAACCGCCGTTGATAAAATAAACTGATAATCATTTTTTTTTTTAAAAAAAAAAAAAAAAAAAAAAAACGGTTAAACGCAATGGTAAACAAGTGTGTGCTCTGATTGGAGGACCTTCACCAAGTTTTTTTTTTGTAAACTAAGTTTTTGCCTTTGGAATTTTAAAGACAAAATTGATGATAAACACAAAAAAGCCATTTTCACGTTATCTCAAACATACATGCTGTACCAACGCGGCGGGAATGCATATTTCGCAGCGCTAGTACCTAAATAGGCAATTCTACTCCATATTTGACATGAAAAGGTACAAATGCAGCAGTGTCTATTTATAAGTTGTAGCATGTAATGTAAGCGCGAATACCATTGGCGGGTCAGTTTTTGGCCAGTTTTTTTGACTGAACTGCCCACCAGAAAAACAGAATAAGCGCGGTGGTTGATTGATCAATTGATTCGTAGGAATAGGCACGAAATACCGGCCAATCGTTGTGGTGGAGAGAAATAGATGAGATAAAATACCCAATTGGAGACGACGGAAAGGTCAATGCGAATTTTGCTATGAAAATTTCAAGAGCCGTGAAAACAAAAAAAAACCAAAAAACACAAAAACACAAAAAAAAAACTCTTATAACACGCTTGTACTAGAGAGAACGCCGGCGTAAATAAAAAGAGGATGTGGGACTAAACTAGATTCATAAAAAGCGACGAGGATGAAAGCGTAAAAACCGCTAGATTTGCCTTTGGTCTGTGTGCTGGAGAATTATTAATCAATCGCTAACAACTTAATCGTTGGCAGACAGCAGAAAAACGTTTGTATAACGGCGTCTGCAGGGCCTTTTGAAGTAAACATGGCGGAAAGTATGATTAATCAAATCTGTTCACTGTCAATTCATTAATTTGCCAGTGTATTAACTGAATTCTTCACCAAGACCTAACTCGGTTTGTGCGGTTGCATAAGGTTAAGACACAAAAAAAAAAAAATAAAAAAATAAAAAGATTGGTTGATTGATTGATTGGACCAAGATTTACTGCTAGTGTCGGCAATTTCAACATGATTTCAATATAATTTCATTATGATTTCATTATAGATTATCTGATTTTTCATACATGTCCTTCATTTCATGCTGGCAAGTTCTTTGTTTCCGGAATCCTGCGAAAATAACGTTTGTGATTGTATTTCTTCTTGTATTTCAATGAATCCAAGCATTACTGATTATTTGATTATATAACTGCTTTTAAAGCATTGTTATTGACGCATCCTGTCTCCATTTGCTTTTTTTCTTCTTTTCTTTCAGTCTTTAGACAAAAAACGTTGTGTCATAGTCAATCAGAGCCACCTCAACTACACCCCCACTTGGATCTCGGAAATAAAAATAACAATAAATAAATTAAAAAAGAATAAATAAATAAATACATAAATAAATAAATAAAAACACATGACAGCCACCTGACACGAGATAACAAGGCTTGCAGAGCCTAAAAAAGGGTCCTACCAAGTTGGGAAAAAACCCACACACAAAAACATTTCGTCACTTCAATAACACAGGCAAGTAGGTTAGTTTAGGCGGACGCCTTGGATTTGTCGACAACTATTTGGATACTGAAATTTTAAGCGAGCAGGATGGTTGAATCCAAGTTCCAAGCAAAAGTTCGGAATATGTCATTTGTTTCTTGGTTATTGTTGTGAGTATTTTTTATTTATTTTTTATTATTTTATATATGAGTAAAAAAGAAACGAAATAGAAGAAATACATAAATAAAAAAGATACATTAGCTGGATTAGCGTGGAATCTTGTTCTTCCAAGACTTGTTTTTTTAGTATGGTTTTTAGTTTATGAATAGCTTCTCGTTATTTAGAAAATACACGTTGAGAATTCAAAACCATTGGAAATGAAATAAAGCCTTGAACAGTATGAACAAGTGGGTACTTGGTAAAACCGGACGAGTGTTTGTTAAATATCCTGACTAATTACAGTTGAGTTAACATAAAAAAAGCACAAGATACTCCAATAATCAAGTTATAAGCTTTTTCTCGTTGATCCGCCAAAGGTTTCTGTAGGACTACCCGACCGTTTTATTTTTTTTGGTTTTATGACGAATGATGATAGCAAAACCATAATTTAATTAATAAACAAATACATAAATTGAAGGACAAAGACGCTTTTGCCGGCGTTTTTGAGCAAAAGAAAGAGAAAACAAACAAAACCTTGTACAATTTCAGGGTTTTTGACAGTTGCTTTTTTATTCCTTTATCAACTTGTATCAACTTTTATTTGTCTATTGATGGCATTGTTCATCTTTGTATTAAGAAAAAAAAAAAAAACACTGGCTCTTTAATGGATTGATTATAAAACACATAATATCTGTATTCAGTCAATGATCAATTGATGATCAGATATGAATCATCCAAAAGTGTCAACAGATAGATAGATAAATAAATCAATAGATAGATAAAAAAAAAGAAAAAAAAAAAACCGAAAAGAAAATGAGTTTTAAGGAAATCTGAACCGAACTCTTTTTCTTGTCTAAAGTCTCAAGTCTTTCATTTTTTTAAAAAATGTTTTTTCCTTTTTATATGCGAAGCTAGCGAAACGCTAAACAAAAAAAAAATAATCATAAAAACAATAATGGTGATAAACACAGACCCACACAACTGCGGAAATAATAAGCGTCGATGTGGTCACATGACCTAGCACAAAGAACCAAGACGTAATCCGCCAACACGTGACAGACTCTTGTGTAAATTTATTTTTTTACGCGGCAACTTGTGATTTGTGCAAAATTTCGTTGCAAGGACAAAAATAAACGTAACCTCCGGCTATTGATTCCCTAAAGAACCAGGCTATAGCGGTCCGCTAAACTACCTGCTTGGGGCAATGGCGCCAGCGACAAACAATAGCAGGGCCCTATCTGCCAATATGTCTGCATTATCTCTGTCCACCTTTTTTTTGATTGGCAAAAACTTATAAATACCAGCCCAAATTCCACCTTTCCAGTCCGTTTTAACTATTCGTTCTCATCATCAATCAAGCCAACTATTTATTCATTAATTATTCTACAATGTCTGACATCTACGACTCCCAAGTGTTTTTCCCCATGGACTCTGTTTCTTTAGAAATGCCACAGCCTCAGCCCATGGTCGCATGCACAAACAAGCCCTCATATGTCAACTCTGAGTACTTTAATCAGATTGAGTGCCCTTCTCTTTCTTACACTCCTCAAGCTTACTCTCCCCAGTCTGCCATGATTTCTCCTGCCTTGTCTCCTAACAATGTCTTTGAACCTACCGCTTCAAACGACATTTCTTCCTTTGGTCCTTTATACCAGGATGACGGTGTTTTAAACCTTGACCCCATGAGCGTTAACATCAGCTCTTTTGAAGAGTCTTTTGACAGCGTTTTCTGTGATCCCAAGGCTTTGGCTTTACCTGAGACTTCAAGCCCTGCCGCCACCACTCATTCAACCATTGACTCTTCTCTTAACATCATTCCTATTCAATATCATCAACCACAACAACCACAACCCATTTATAGACACCCAATGGAATATATTCCTCAAGAATACACGTTAGTTCAAAACAACCAAGTCCCAGCTATCTTTGCTTCAGCTCAACCTACCATGATGCAAGCTCCAGTGTCTCCCATTTCTCCAATTTGTATCGATCACCACCAGCAATCACTTTCTCAACAACACCAACAACAACAACAACAACACATCATCATGGCACCTATCATGATTCAAAACGACTTCATTTCTGCTGCTAATGCCATTCCAACTCCTTCTCCTTCTCCAATCTCTTCTGTTCGTATGACCAAGAGATCAAGAGAAGAAGAACAT
>JAJLVH010001042.1:0-11444 GCA_030570155.1 Magnusiomyces magnusii
AGAAGATGGAATGCTAGTGGTTGTTGGGAGAAGGTGAGTAGTAGGAGCAGCAGATGAGGTAGGAACGGTTGTAGGGATAGGAGTGGTGGAAGGAGTAGAAGATGAGGTAGGAGCAGCACTAGTGGTTGGTTTAGCAGAAGTTGATGTTGGTGGGCAGAGAGTTGGGTAAACGGTCTTAGATGTGGTTGGAGCAGCAGATGAAGAAGTTGGAGCAGCAGATGAAGAAGTTGGAGCAGCAGATGAAGAAGTTGGAGCAGCAGATGAAGAAGTTGGAGCAGCAGATGAAGAAGTTGGAGCAGCAGATGAAGAAGTTGGAGCAGCAGAAGATGTGGTTGGAGCAGGAGATGAAGAAGTTGGAGCAGCAGAAGATGAAGTGGGAGCAGCAGAAGATGAGGTTGGAGCAGCAGAAGAGCTGCCTCCAGATCCTGAACCACTAGATCCTGAACCGGCACCAGCACCAGAGCCAGATCCACTAGATCCTGAACCGGCACCAGCACCAGATCCTGAACCATCAGATCCTGAACCAGCACCAGCACCGGCACCGGAACCTCCAGAACCACTAGAGCCGGATCCAGCACCAGCACCTGAACCAGAACCGCCAGAACCAGAACCAGCACCAGCACCAGCGCCAGAACCATCAGATCCTGAACCAGCACCAGCACCGGCACCAGAACCGGAACTTCCAGTGTTACCGGAACCGCTGGTGCCAGAGTTAGTACCACTCTGTGAACTGCCGCTACCAGAGCTGCCGTTACCACAAAGTAATTTACCCTGAGAAATAACACCCTTGAAAATAACTGATCCGCTCACCTTGTAACCGTAGGTGAGACGTCCATCAGGACAAACGTAAATAGTTTTGACACTCTTGTCGGTAGGACAATAGCCTGTAAGACTGAGAAGACTGCTTGTTAAGCTGCGGATAGAAAGCAAGGAGTCGTCGGGAGAAGCTTCAGCAATAGCGTTGGCTTCAGGCTGAGCCTCAGGCTCGGCGATAGGAGCTGAAAAAGCAGCAGCAGCGAAGATGATGTAAAGAGTGTTGGTCAATTTCATTTTGATGTCTTGTTTGTAGTGATTTTAGTGAGAATAAATATACAAAAGGAAAGAATAAAGCTTGTCGTTTAAAATAAATAAATAAATAGGAAGAAAGGCAACTAGATGTGGAATTCTTAATTGAAGTGATGATGAGAGAAAAAAAAATTAGAAACCAACGTGAATCAATGCCTTTTTATATCATTTCTTTTGACGATTTTAGATTTCACATCGGAATAAGGGTTGACTAAAAAATGTTTGAAAATGTGATTCCTTCGGTATATATCACATATAGGTAGGAATTAAAGCCATAAGTGACCAAAAGAACAAAACAAAAACTTAGAATCCATAAAAGAAAACACGAAAAATCATGAAAATGAAAAAACAAAAAAAACAAAAAGTCAAATTTCATGATTAAGGAACGTCTATTACGAATAAGGGTTATTTTTTCCTTCTACTATGATAATGAATGTTTAGGTTTCTTGCATCGATGTTTTAAGACATACAGCCTTATTTTAATAACCAAGAACTAACATTTGTACGTCGCGAAAAAACCTTTCATAATGATTGTTTTATTCACCAGAAAAACGGTTTATTGTACAAAAGTGTAACTTATCATTAGTTTTATATTTCTGTATACAGATTGGATTATATTGTTGAAGCGTTTAAAATGACTCAAGAGCGTTAGAAGTTCCTATTCAATGATATTTGCGCTAAAAACGTTGAAAAATACCTATGTGATTTGAGCAATAACTTTATCTCAAAGATGCATTTTCCATACAGAACAGCGTCATGTCCAAAATAATAACGTCGAAGTTAAATGAAAAAGCTAGGTATAGTTTGTTTTTATTAAAGCTTTGATTCCAGTTACCAAAAATATATTGCAGGAATTTATTTTTTCAACATTGTTAAATTCCAAAATTGGAACTGTCACAAAATTCTGAAAGTTGCTACAGTTAAGTGATTGTTGTGGTCATCACAATACAAAATACAATTAATTCGGGGATTTACGGTAATCTGATTGGTGTCAATGATAACTAGGCTGGAAAGGGGGTAGAAATATAAATAGGTTACATGATTGGCTATAGTTGAACTTACAGGGCCTATTGTTCCAATTACGACTCTAAAGACCAAAAGAACAATTATATTCATTATTGTAACTGGCTATTTTTAGATGATGGAAGCTTGTTGAAAAGGCTCTAAAGCCTCCAAAAATCAAGCAGTTAATAAATCTTTTTTTTAATATACTAGACCAAATTTAAGTTAAAATGACTGGGTATAGATTGGAACGGCTGAAAGAAATAACAGTCAGATGAATCAATACCAAGCACTAGTGATTGTTGGCAAAAATAAAAAACAAATAGTGAATAAGCCAAAAACCAGTCTTCTTTTTCATATAATTTCTTGGACTTTGAAATTGTATCTCTATTTCCAAATCTTTATTATATTTTTTTATAGTTAAAGTATGAATTCCTTAAATTCGCAAAAAAAATACAATTATGCTTATTGATCTTTATTATTTCATTAATTTTGGATTGAATTTTATCTCAAAGCCATGCCAATAATGGAAGTTCTTCGATGGCAAAATTTAATTATTCTAATACAGTTTGATTTATTCATTAAGTTAGTTTAATTTGTTTATACATGAAATTTATAGTTTTGCCGTTTATATATTATCAAGTGTGTTTGAGACTGGAATCCTCTTAAATCTGTCTGGTTATATTTGTATATGCACATTAATGTCTAAAAGCATGAGACAGCAACAAGAAACAACAAAATAAAATATACCTAGCTCTGAAGCTATACAAATTTTATCATTTATAAAAAAAGGAAAACACTTTATAAAAATGACCAAAAATAAAGAAGTTGAATTCATCAAACTAGTGGCGATAATTGCGATGTTGAAACACTCTAACTAAATTTTTGAAAAGCTTTGAATGCAACTGGTTTTCAAAAGCTTTGAATATATAGATAATAGCAGACTTTATAACATGGTTATTCAATAAATATTGTGAACTTTAATAAATAACAAACTTATCACTTTGCTCAAAGAGCTACTGTATGTCGTAATATTTTTAATTGAAAGCAATTGAATACTTCAAATTACAAGAATATTTGAAGTGTAGATCTCCATCTTAGTGATATTTAGCATCAAGTTTTTTTTACATTTTGATCCCGATGAATTCATGATACAGATAGGAGTATTGAATCAACTATAATCCATAACAAAATCTGAACTAAAACCTTTACCCCATACTGTCTTTGAAGGTTTGGGTAAATTAGAACGCGATAAAATCAAAATGAAAAAAAATAAACAAATACATGAAAAAAAAACATCCAGTTTGCGATCACCAAGAAAACAGATCATTTGGAAAATATAATAAAATTTGAATAAGTCAAATGAAATATAGAAGCTTGTATAAACTAGGGTGCTCGCAGATCAATACTAACAATAATTTCTCTATTGAATAATGCCGTCCAATCATCCACGCCGGTACTTGGTGGATTGACAAATAATAAAATAAAAAGTATTATATCAAAAAAATATTCAAAGCTCATCAACTATCGGATTTAGTAAACATAAAAATACAAATAAACAAAGCATAAAATAAAATAGCATTTAAAGAAGGACGCAAGAGAAAGACAAAAATATATCAGTATGTGTATTATCAATTCTACGCAGAAATAACTATTCTGTATGAATGGAACTCGGATAATAACTTTTAAATAGAATCTAGCCACAGAGCAAGAAACGCTATTCATACATGATATATAAAAATCGAGTCCAGATTTGTTGGATGCATTGTTACTTCACATAACGATTCTTTAGATGGTGAAAGAAAACTGTGGACCACTGCTTGGTGGCATTTAAAATTTCTGCTAATATGTATGAATCTGATATATACTTTCAAATTTGAGTTTATTAATTATCTATAAATACATTAGTTCAATTTTGCAATTGCTCTAATTCAAATCATTCATTAATTCCAGTTAAGTTTAATAACAATAGCGATTAGGTTAGGCTACAAATATTGACGGCGATGATTGAAAGCACATGCCTTTTGAAAACCCTTTGCGCAAAATGATGATTCAATACCATTCTAACTTCCAAAAATAGAAGAAACTTTCAAGTACTGGCAATTTCATTAATGACTTACTTTAAATCTATTATGATCCATCAAGCCTGCCATCATCGGAAAAAAAATGCGCTAAGCCACAAACAATAGCTTACTATTATTATTACTTGTATATTAATTTAAAAAGTTTTTTTCACAGACTGTATTGTTATTGTTTATAATTACTTTTCTGTCAAAATACTAATAAATTGAATATTTTGTCAGCATTTTTTCAACAAAGAAATACATTATTGTCTTGTATCATTTAGTGAAGCATAGCAACTTAAAAGCATGAACAATTGGAAGTTCAGCAAAATCCAATTCAAAATATTGGAAATGATGGAATGATATTTTTGATTAATTTTTAATATCCATATTAGTTATTTAATTAAATTAAATGAAAAAATTATAAAATAAAATTATAATGAAAAAATGTAATTGGTTTAATAACTAGACAAACTAGTTGATCAATTGGATCTATCTGGACTGCTTAAGATTTGTTCTAATACGAAATGCAGTTTTTTTCTTTGTGTACAAGGGTTTTTTCAATTTCCAAAGCTTCCACTTACTATTGCGTTCAAATCAAGCCGTTGATCTCCAATTATAAAAAACCTTAAAATTAGTGTTCTGGTTTCTTAGTGCTCATCAGTATCATGGGTAGTTACAAAAGTACTGTTTGTAACAAGAAAAAAACAGTACAAAACTTAGCTAGTATCATGAACTCAAAACACAAGTCTTAGAATCACCATTCGACAAAAGTAACTTTGAGGTATTGCATACATGAGTGTTGATACTACTAGAACACACATGAACAAGCCATTACCAACTTTTTAGCGTGATAAGTTGCCGAGAAAGCTTTTTTGTTAGCAATAATGTACACTTGAAATTATTGAAAACATACAGTCGTATAATAATAATAATAAAACGAGTAAAGTGATAAACTTTGAATTCATCAGCTGAGCAGCCATATATATGCAGTATTTACAACTATAATTGTTTTTCTTTTCATGAATGGATCCGTTGATACCATGATGAAAACTAGAATAAATTAAAGATTTGTTTTCAAACAGGATTTACAATTCTTTTTAGTGGCAACATGAAAATAATGTTAAAAATGTTTGGATCTAAGAATAAAATGTAAATATGTAAAATTTTTATATTTATAAAAAGAAAAAGAAAAAATATTTACAGAATATGTCAAAATATCAAAAGAAAAAAAAAACAAGCACAAACCATTACATAGTTTACGCCGTTGAAAAACGTAAATAGCATCATTGATAATTCTATATTTATAAAAATTTAAAAACCGTTTTTGTTGCCATGCATAAATTTAATCTATTGTACTACTTGAGATGCTAAACACAAAATTGTTGCTTAATATACCTGGTGAGCTAGTTATAATACTCAAGCATGGTTTGGGCCATTAATGGAACCTTCGGTTATAGACACTAACTTGAGCTTTTGTGTTAATTGAAACTCCAATCAACCAGTTTTATCGTATGTACAGAACTGTAGTTGTTAATTCGCATATATTGTACCACTTTTACAAAACAAATGAATAAAAATACGCAGCAAAGATGAAAAAGAGTTGGTGTCAAAAAATGACATAAAGTAATTTCAACAATAATAGCATTAAATCTTGAAAACGATATGGCATTAGGCAGTATAAGCCCACTAGCAATATAATGCCAATGAAACTTTTCATTAATTGAGCTTTTCAGTCTAGATGTTTAAATGATCAGTATAATAAGTTTCATTGTCTGCGCCAAGCCAGAAATACTGTGTATTGTATTTTTTAATGAAAATAATCGTATTGAACAAAACAATACAATAATAGTCCCATAACAAAAAGGAAATAGCAATAAGATGGAGCAAAAGTAGGGCTTCATTAGTTTTTCCGCATACGCTGAAAAGTTTTGTGTTACAATTTAACTACTTTTTAAACATATTGGCAGTGGGGTGATGGTTGGAAATACGTAAACATCGAAATGCTTTTCTATTTTGTTTTTTTTAGAAACACCATTAATAGTGAAAGTAATGGTTGCAAGAAGGATTTACATGATACAAACTCACAAATATATTCATTTATATTTATTTTTAAAACAATTTCAAAGTTGACCCAACGTTTTATATAGTTTTATAGATGAAAAATACAATTTATCACCCATTTTCAGTACATCCATTTGATACAAAAAAGGAATTAACAATGTTGTTTTATGTGTTGTATTGAAGTTTTGATCCACCGTTATTAGCCAAGAAAATACGCATTTATCAATACGGAAAAATTTTGACAGCAAACATTTCTTTAATAGCAAATAATCATATTTACGTAGGTAGTTTCACATTTGTAAAATGTTATGACTACCAAGGCTACAAATTGATGTCTATTACGCCGTTTATATTTAAGTAACATATGTAGACACATACGTATATCAACACCTTGAAATGCTTATTTTAGTTGCTTTGAAAAACAAATGAACAAACTCAAATAAAGGCTTTCGATATTCATGGTTAATACTACCAGTTTCTGTCTATCAAGAAAACTGATTATTTTGAACCAGCAGTTTGCAATTCTTTTTCCTCCAATTATTTAAAAGTAATAATGCACAGCCGTTTGCAAAAACAGTAACTAGGATGCGGCTGAGTTATTTCCGTACATCACTTGACTAGTTTTTGCAAACGACTGAGTTCATATTTTTGTTGATGGCTGGATACACATATGAAAGTTGGATTCCTGAAATGCCATCACATTTATGTATTTGAATAGAAGCAAAGATATATTTTGGAATAAGTGATGTGTTAGCGAGCAAATTCATATTAATGCGGTAAATAATTATGACTTTTGTTCCGCACTATCAATAGGATGAGCATTGCCATGAAATTTCGACAATATTATAGTGCAGTGGATGATTGATAGCTTTGGAAACCGATTTACTATATCGATAACTGCTTTTTGATACGTATCTGAATAAACATTTGATAAAATACCTCTGATTTATACATTAGCTTTAATATTGTTATAAAAATAAGAATTTAACAATATAATCAGTTTCATCAAAAAGTGTAAACTTTTGTGTTTTGGGTAATTGTGTATAAATTAACCATTGGCACTGAGTGGCCATTTTGTAGAAACAATTTATACAAATAGTTATTTTCGGTAAGAATCTTTCAAAATTTATACATTGTAATATAACTAACTAATACAAACAGCATCAATTGGCTGCTTGTTTATTTATGACTATAAATGAAAACTGGGATAGATACTTAACAATTTTGCTAAAAGGAATTAAATTGTGACTTATTTCAATAATCATTAACAAAACTAGTATGAAATACATGCGATATCAAAATGTACATCAGCTAATATCACTAAATATCATTTAAAATTAACTAAAAATAATTGCAGACTACTGGAAAAAAACTCAGCCAATGCAATGACCATACCAATTACGGCGATGACAATCTTTTGGAGGTTCCGATTGTGAATGATTACCGTCTCCGTTATCATTGGAAGGAGGTTCAATAGTAGTAACTGGACCTGTCGGAGGAGCAATTGTTGTTGTTATAGTGGTTGTTGGTTCAGTGATGGTATGTGATGTAGTTTTAGATGGTACTGGATCATTGTCACCATCGTCAACGACAAAATTCCAGTCAATACAATCTTGACATGGAGGAGGAGATTTACACTCAGCAGTGTTATTGTAACCCAAAATAACACTATCAATAACTACACTAATACGATGATTTAGAAGATTCACATGCCACCCAAAGTCCTTAACGACATCATAAACACATTCAAGACCTGAGTGGCAAACTGATTTCATAGCATATCCACCCACTGAGCAAGATGAAGTAGGGCCATTACATTGGCCAACGTAGATAGGATCAGCAGTGTGTCCAAAATGCCAAACATGTTCACGCCAAGCAGGCAAGCCGGGAGGCATTGGCAAACGAAGACGTTTTGCTGGCAACATCTCACCTGGAGCCTCGAAAGAAACAGCAGGAATTCCATAAGTTCTTCCTAGCAAGGCAGCTAGAGACCCGCCCAAAGAATGACCAGTGACCCATATTTGTGATTCAGGATATAATTCCTGGACCTTACGATAGATTTCTAAAGTGGCTTTGTAATACTTGTCCTTTTCGTAAAGCTCACGTTCTAAACAATTCTGATTGCATGTGTAAGACTTACCAGTAAAACAGTCACATACAGTGTTCCACAAGTAACTGACGCGAGCACAGCAGCATGAAAACAAAAGGTTATCATTTATCTTGTCTTTTGGAGCAGTAGCGCCACCGCTGTCAAAAATTGCAGCACTGGTTCCTTTTATAGAAATGACGACAATAGAACCAGCGGGTGCGTTTTCAGTTTCTTCACTTAAAAACACATGGCCTCGAATTCCGTCATCGTTCCAACCAAAATCATAGGTGTTATTATTTTCCCAGTTTCCAGTCACGTTAAGCCACTGCCCTGAGAATGGAATGTCGACATATGCGTTAGAAGCCATAATTGCCAAGGAAACAATGGTATCTTTATCAGTGACGTTAGGAACTGTAATTTCTTCATCGATCCAAATGAGGTCATTAGATTTGATCTCAGGCAAATTGCGTTTTTGGTAAGTATTAACGTAGTGAATATATGATTCGATGTACTCTGGAGATCTATCTTCAAGACGAGTGACGGGGTAATGATAACTTGGGTTTATTGAATAAATTGAATCCCAAGGAGATACTTTTTCTGATCCATAAGTAGCAAGAGGAGTGTCTTTATGTAACGTTTTGAGAGTATCAAGATTAATATCAAGACGTCCCATCAATGCACGGCCTATTGGTTTGTCGACATTTTGATGAAAAACATGCTTTACAGAAAACTGTAAATTTGAAGGATTATTGGTTAAAAAAGAAGGAAGATACGGAACACCGACAGGTCCTACGATGCTATTTCTAGTGTCTTTATTTATAAAAGATGAGAATTGAGAGTAATAGAGGTATTTAGACATGCTAAGCTGTGATAATTTGTAGATGAACGTTAATGATGCTAGCAGAGACAGAAAACATAGAACTGCTGCTTTAAAGTACGAAAAACGATGTCGCTTGTAGACATGAAGATTTGGTGCCGCCAGAAAAACCGGGCTTTTGTGCTTCCTCAGTGCCATTTTCGGGTGCTGGTACAAGAGATAGATTAATAGCTAATTTAACAGCTAATTTAATACGCCCGAATTAATTTAATCACAAGCTGCGTGTCATATGTCGTCACGTGAATCTTACATTCGCCATCACCACGGTAACTGACATAACTAGCCTGCACGTGAACTCCCAACAATCGCAGCCGCACACCAACATTTCCCGTTGTAACGAATTGTTGAGCATGTATGTAACCGTAACAAGCCCTGATATCACATCCGGCCTGTTGCCCTTCTGTGTGTGGCTCCAGCCGTCACCGGGGCTCTTTTCTCACGGCACAGTCCTGTTTTCTTCCTCCCAACAACATTGACTCCGTTCTGTGCCCCCATCAGTTTTGCCGTTTTTTGTCGTGGCAAAGAAGTTTCGAGACGTTTTGTCGCCCATTGGCACCTATTCTTGCATTGCTTTTGGTTATATATACCAATCCGTCGCCCGTCAATCGCCTAGTTTTGGTGAGAGTGCTTACTGCCTGTTTCTAATTCACCATGACTCAACCGACTCTTGAAAATGACTTCCTGCTGGATCTGCCGAGTCATCTGCAATCCGAACCCGACTCTTCTTCAGAAACAATTAAACCTTCTGTAAAACAATCCTCGTCTAGTTTACAACTGTTTTCACCTGACGTTCCATCCCATCATCAGCAAGTTCAAGACCTTGAAACTCCAATCGATTTTGTATTGTCTGAAAATGAAATGCTTAATATGGCTTTAGACCATCAGTCTTGTAGTCAGCAACATCAGTCTTCTCTACTTTCATCTTCTAAAAAGTCTCAGTATAATTCGCAACATCTTCAAACCCTTGATCAACAGAATTCATTTTTAGGTTTAGACGACCAAAAAATTGTATCCGATAATAACGATTTAAAGCCTTTGAATGATATTGACAATGACTTTCTTATGTCTGACGGTTTGTCTGCCGACTTCATTCCTAGTATCAATTATCCTCCGTCTCCAAAGTCAAACCCCGATGATTCTATCAATAATAAATACAATAATGCGCTTTCACAAATTCAACCTATTGAATTTGATATGCCTTTCCCTCCAATCACTTCTTGTGAACCTTCTACTCTAATTAATTCTCATTCTAATCGCACTGACACTTCACAAACTCAACACGAACCTTTTTCTAACTTTACAGCTAATAATATTCACGGTTTGTTTAATAATCCTGCCGATGTTACCGAATCTTTACTCAACCCTTTATCGTCATCTTTGTATCAACCTAACCAACAATCAACTCATTCCCAAAGTCAAACTGCTGGTAGTTCCCCTGATTCATGTCAAAAATCATCCCCACCTTCTATTAAAAGTCGCATCTCCTTTTCATCGTCTACATCTCTTTCTTCTGCAGGTTCTATCGGTATCAAAGAAAAAGAGCGTTTTTCTGTTATTTCGGCTCGCATCCCTGTTTCAAAAAATATTTCCAATATTTCTCCTCCATTGTATATGCCTGACTTTTCACCCAATGATTGGAATGATTTTTCAAATTTGAAATATAACATGGTCGTATCTGGTGCTCCTCACAAATCTAGAGTTGAAACTCAAATTAAGATTGCAATTGACTTTTATCCTCCTCCTCCAGAGTCTATTGTGCACCTTCCTGCCGATACGATCTCAAAGCCAAAACTTCAATTAAAAGACCCTTTTACTCCCATTCCTACTGCCTTGTCGTTGGATACAATTGTTGTATGTGTAACTGATAGCAGTCGTTACGTCAACATGTGCAGATGTTGTCTTAACAGAGAACGCAAACGTGCGTTTCGTAAAAAAGTTCGTTTGCCTGCTGAAGAAGCTCATTGGAGCCTGGACCAAGAAAAACGATCAATTGTGTTTAACTGCAAGGAAATTGTTGATTTCGGTTCTCTTGTGGATATTCAAGTTAACGGTCGAAAAGTCAAAGCTAAAAGATTGGAATTGCCAATAAGAATGGCTTGTTATTGTCGTCACCATAATGAAAAAAGTGGTTTTAGGTATGTTTTATGTTATATTCTCATTATTCTTTTATTATTTTCTAACATTTTTCTAGGGCACTTTTTGTTGTACGGGATCATACCGGAAATGTTGTTTCAAGAGGTTCTACTTCACCAATTATGATCACTGATGATCACAAAGCTGCTCC
>JAJLVH010001043.1:0-11410 GCA_030570155.1 Magnusiomyces magnusii
GAAAATATTCTTTGTTTGGCAATATTAGTAAAGATGGAGGAGAAGGATTTATCACTGCCAAAACCATGATTATTATTGCCACTACTACTACCTGGGCTGTTGTTGGTTTTAGACTGATAGGTGCGGCCATTACTATTAGGTACTGACGAGGTAGGATAGTATCGATTTCGTCTTGAGTGATAGGGTCTATTGGTGCAACCGTTTTGATGACTGTTATTGTAATTATAGCCATGATAATTTTTAGTATAGTTATTACTATGGCCATTGTTATGATTGTGATTATTATTATTATTATTATTATTATTATTATTATAAGTATGATTATTGTGATTATTATTATTACTATAATTATTGTGATTATCATCAGCGTCAGAATTGGAATAGTGATCCATTCTAGGACGTTTTAAAGAAGGTTGACCATACTGTTTAGAAGGATGAGTAAGAGGAAGAGTAGAAGAGGATGACGAAGAACTGTCACGGTAAAAATTACTAGAAGTCAGAGAAGAAGAAGTACGATGATGACCGCCAAGCCCTTTTGAAAGAGGAGCATAAGGAGAAGAATTTGAAGGCTTTGGATGACGATGGCTGCTTTCGCTCCTAATGAAAGGAGGACTTTGGCGGCGATTAACAGGAGCGGGAGGATTGTTATCGGAATAATAAGCCATTTTTATAGCATAAACACACTGGATACTTTGAAGACCATTTGAGTCTTTGAACGAGGATAGTTTAGAATTGTATAGAGGGTGTGAGAACGAAAAGCGGAGAGCGAGTGAGGTATCTGTGTGTGTGTGTGTGTGTGGAAGTGTATTTATATAAGTATGAGTGTGAGGGTGGATGGTGCGAGAAAAGAAAAAAGTGTGTGGGAGTGGAGAAGAAAAACCTGGATGGATGTGTGAGGGGGAGAGAGATAGATAGAGAGAGAGAGAGAGAGAGAGAGAGAGAGATGGAGAATACAGAACGCAAAGAAGAAAAAAGGAGTTTATAATCGGCATTTTCTGGTTCGGAACACAAACACCGCCCAAAACAAGGCACAGTCACATCGCTCGCCCATAGAGTTTCCGGTTTCAGTCATGGGACGTCTTTAACTCGCCAGGGTATGTGGAAAAGCACCTTGCCGCAGAAGCACGACACTCAGCGAAACACTTCCAATGCGAGTATGCCAAATACATTTGCTATATTTGTCTTCCAAGCCATGCTATTGCCAATTTCCTGATCAGCCTAGTTTAATCAAAACGGCCTCAAACTGACGGAAAATTTTCATTTCTGAGAGATAATTAATTCTTGCTGCCACGTCATATGTTTTTCGTGGGTTGATCTTTTTTTTTGTTTTTTTTTCTGCTTGCTCTGATTCGTTATCGAATAAAAAATGCATTTTTTTTCGAGAAAATTCTCGCTCGCCGATTGGGTAATCATTTGTCAGTGGTGACAAATACTATGTAATACACGTTACGTTAACATAAAAAAGGACTGGTAAAGAACAAAACTTTCAGCTTACCTCAGAGCCTTTAATTTTTGCCACAGTAGTCTTTTTTGCCGTAAAGTCCATTTGACAAACTTTTTATTGAACATCATAAAAAACATCGCCAGGAAGAGAGAAAAAAAATATTACTATTGTCTTTAATTCTTATCTATCAAGTCTCGTAGTCTGGATGGAAATAATAATCAACTCTTTCGGTGTCAAAAGTAGTTAATGAAACAGTATGAAGCACATCTTTTTGATCATGGCCTTGTGCAACTAATGAAACAATCCCCTTTTTATATGCAGTCGCTCAAAAAGTATTATTATTATTCTTATTTATATCATCGCAGATTATAGTTATAGTTATATATTTGTTCTTGTTATTGTTAGTATTATTATCTTTGAAAAGTATCAATTAAAAACAATTAAAAAGAGTTGTGGGAAAGAAGGAAAGAAAGTTTTTGTTCAAGTGAATTGAAATATTTGTTGTCCATTCTTTTGCTTTACAATTGCCTCTTTTATAGTATGATACATCTGTGGTCATTGCACTTTCAAATATTTACATTATTGTCTTATATGTATGAAATAATTCACATGATTAATACAAACAAATCACATGAAAATCATACATCACTTCATTTTTAAATTAAAAATATATTTATTGAAACTTCTAAAAATCGTAAGAAAAAAATCAAAAAAAAAAAAAAAAAGACATCAAAGTGAGCGACATTAAGAAAATATAAATCTAAAAAAATAAAAAACATAAGTCATGAAAATTGTATTTTTAAATTTTAAAATGGTATTAGAAAAAAATCAAAAAAATCAAAAAAAAAAAAAAAAAACTAGGCGTAAATATCATTATTTTCCTTGGCCCATTTGCGTGCCATCAATGAAGCTTTAAAAAACTTACGAGACGCATACTTCTTAAACAAGGTTTCGTGTGGAATTTTGGGAGACGCAAGGTACTTTACCATTTCGGCAAGAATAGGGTGAAGCGTTTCCTCATCAACATCTCCAGCATAATGGTCCAGATTCGCATTCCAAACTGGTGTGATTCCTGATATCAAACGGGCAAGGTACATGGAAGCAGCTGCCAAATGCGATGGTCTATACTTCAAAAGTGTGTGCTCAAAGCACCCAATCTCTAAAAAGTACTTGCCATATGACCGATTGCGAACATCGTACCCATCTGCCTTTGATATTCTGCGCAAAAAGTTCAAAGGATTGGGATAAGAAAGCTCAAATCCCAAAACTTGAAGAATAAACTTTTCAGCACTCAAAATGTCGTGTTCTTTGAAATTGCCACCAGTCAATATGCTAAAATATTTAATGGCTGGAGGAAAAACTTCCTCATATTTGGCAGCAATCAGCAACGCAGAAGTGCCAACCAATTGAATCTTGTCCAATGTAACAACGCGCTGTGTCATAAAACGGTCGATAATGTTTCCAGCGAGAAAAAGAGTTTCTGGCAAAAGTCTGAGCTTCCAGTGGATTTCAACAACCCAGTCCATCAAGACATCTCGAGTCGACCAATCAATGCTGGTTTGGTGGCTCATATAATCAGGGTTGGGCATGTATTTTTTTTCCAACTCATAAAGATATTCAAAGATATCAGGTGCATACTCAGATACCATCAAAGGATCATCACAATCTTCGGCATCCAAATCATCCCACAATTGAGTGCGTTGACGTTTAGCAGGTCTGGAAGAAACTTCCATTTGGTCAAGTTGCACTTCAACTTCTGTTTCACCCTCATCCTTATCTCCTTTTCGTTTCTCATTAGTTGCTTCTTCTTTTTCAACCTCGTCGTCATTATCGTCAAAACGAGACTTTCGTTTCAAAGTGCCGTCTTGGTGAACATCAAGGGTTTTTTCCACATTTGTGGAATTATCATGGTTTTTGTTAATGGGCTTTTGCTGATCACTAGACAATGGACGAGACTTGGCTTCAATCACATTACTGTGACGAATTTCAGGCAAAGAAGAAACAACTGTTGATTCATTTTTATTAGAATACGGAATAATGGATTTGGGGCTTGAAGATGTGCTAGGAACTGAAGAAGATAAAACAGAAGATGCAGAATCAATACTGGTTGTCGATGCAGAAGAGTTAGTATTGTTGATGTTTTTATTTGCAGAAATAGATTCGTTAGTCAAAGTTTTAGAGTCGTGAGAAAGAGGACGAGTAGCTGGAATCGAGGAGGCAGGAGTAGGATCGTTGGTGGCAATATTGGTATTGGATGATGAATTTGTTAACGCTGGCTTGCTATTTAAGCCAGATTTAAGGATAGGTAACTTGTTATAATAAGGGTTTTGAAGATATTGTTTTGAAGATTGATTAACAAGAAGTTTATCATTTGCTAATGCTGAATTAGCACCTGGATTTTTAGAAATGTTTGAAAGATCTTCCAAAACCGGGCGAGTTTTTGTAGGTCCAAGAGCTCTTTTTTTGAGATCAAAGAGTTGAAAACGAGTGATACGAGTGCCGCTAACGATGGATGTAGGTTGATCCATATTCTAATACACAGAGTTAGGAAATGACGGAAAAAAGACAAGAAAAAGACATACTTGAGTCATTTAAAAGAATAATGAAAAAGAAATCACGACAGATTTCCAAAATGAATTAGCAATAAATGCAATATAAGAATGACCTGCTCTTTATACTAGTATAAATATATACCAGAGACGAAATAACGACTGGAAGGATTGAATACACACACCTTTATGAAACCAGGTGAATGGGTTGAAATGAGTGACAAGTAGTTGGTGGTAAAAATTTTATGATCGGAGATAGGAGGTGTCTTGCCATAAATTGTAACACCGGGTGTGTAATATGTGCAAACAAGTGTAATAGATTATTAGAAATTAAAAAATACAAAAAATTAATAAACACGCCTATCAACAACAAACAAACAAATAAATAATGGCTAATCAATTCAATTAAGCAAATCCAACCAACAACAACGAGCTGGGCGTGAAGGGAAATAAAAGTGAAAAAGGTAGAAAAGGTGGGAATTTTGAAAGTATTTATATCCGGCTCTGTTTACTTTTGGCTTTCCAGAGTGCCAGCGACGCGTCCAGACTTAATTCTCCGCCAAATCACATCTTATCAACGTTTTTGATATGCTGTGATGGCATTTTTCAAACGGTTTATTGTTTTGTAAATGTATTTGATTTGATTTATTCGGTTTCATCATATCTTTCTGTTGAAAATTCGATTGATAAATCATATGTTGGTTTCTAATAATTGAGTGCTATTCACTCTTAACTTTTCTGCCTTTTCTCCATCCGCCGTTGTCAGCAACATGCAAAAATGTAGAACCTGGTTGACAGGTCGACCATCACCAGCTATAGCCCTAGTCTAATATTTACTTTTTTCTGTTATTGGGCTATTATTTCGTTACTATTACATGATTTCTTCCATTAAGCAGAACCTTATTATCAGTTCAGCCGTGTGATGTAATGATTACATATATGTGATGTAATTGAGTTTTGATTATCATTCCTCATCGATATGTGCTTGGCTTTTAACTAATACTAATCATTGCATCATTTTCACCTTTTCAACACGAAAGACAAAACACAGGCCTTGGTTTTTTTCATTTACTAGTCAATTGTACTCTATTTGTTGTAATATTTACATATACCTCAATGATAGATCATCTGGTCTCTTTGTTATATTCTAGTATTGTCTCAACCACCGACCAATCTTTGTTCATCCTATTCTTGTGCTGGAGAGTTAATGAGGGAATAAAACTGGTGTTGCGAAAGTAATTGAGTCTCGAAATGACAACGATTTCAATGGTTTAAAAACGTTACCTGATAATCCAATAAAAGAACTTTGAAAAAAAAAAAAAAAAAAAAACAAGCATTGACAAATATTCATGCAAGAACAAGATTCAATTTACTTTAGTCATTAGTGATTATTGACTTGCTTTTTTTTATACCTTTTGTTATACATCAGACCATTATTTATTCTAGAATAAAATATGATTGAAAATTACAAGAGGAATAGAGGTAATATGCTATGATTTTAAATTTTCTTCAATCAGAAACGCTTGAATTTTTTACAAGTAAATCAACCAATAATGACTTATATTGTATGATTGTCATCCATAAAAAAACCCATTACAGGTAGCGTAATTTTGACAACAGTTACAAGATAACGGCAACGGTTGTAATGTCAACTTTCGAGCACGTTATTAGAAATAATTAAGGAGAGGGAGACAAATCAATATATTTATATACATTAAGCGAATCTTCCATAGTTTCATTTTTTTATATCCAATATTTTACAAATTATAATTCTGATCAAAATGCAAATAATAATTTCATTATTATTGGAAAAAGCATCACTATAACACAGTGATCACGAATCACAAAAAAATTAAATGAATAAAAACAAAAAAGAACTTAAAAAAGAGGCTTTCGATGCTGCTGTATCATGTATTCAAAATGTGCTGAATGTATAAATGGACAAATGCTTGTCCACACGCGTGTGCAAGAAAAGTCGTGTAGAGATAAAGCAGCTTTTATCAAAATTGCATCAAAAACCAACACAATAAGGGCTTTTTTCGGCAAGACCGTGGGTAATCAAGCAAAAAATGAACAAAACGCAGCGACAAATCATGAGAATAGTCGCATTCATCACGCAAGTAGCAGCCACTTGGGAGGCTTATTTGTCCGTTCTCTACTTGTATTCGCTTATAGCCAGGCTTGCTTACAGAGCTCTTCTATGGCGAATATCATTGAGCGGCTCCCAGCAAAAATTACAGAAATAAAATAAAAAAGCAGAAAATAAAGTAAAATACAAGCCGTTTATCAGCGATTACAGTGCATCTTGTAACCACAACCAACATTCCTCATCGTATATCAACCGCTTTGATTCAGAATGAAAAAGTTGAGAGCGTAAAGATTTGGAAAAAAAGAAAAGAAAAGAAAAAAAAAAAACTCATAAAACAATCTCCAATTAATTGTCATTCATCGATCTTCACAAGCAAGTGCTTTCTCGTCATTAAACGAAATTTAAACCATTTTTGTGCTTAAATGTTATTATTGTTTTTTTTTTCTCTTGTTTAAATTCTAATGATTCATTTACACAAGATATTTGTCCATGTAGGAAACCTTTTGAAAGCAAAATACGCACGTAATCATTGTCAGAAAGATGTATAAATATTTTCATTGAAAATTTCAGACAAAAACAAAAAAATAGCCTTTCAAAGAATCATACAACTATATTTCTCATTTGCTAAAAGATTTACAAGTATTTCTAACATTTTCGTTTTTCACTATCCATTTTCCAAAACCTTTCAGCTATGCGATGGGTTCTTGTTATCTCTAATTGCCAGGTCATTACTGTAAAAATATGCTTACTACTGTTACAAAACACATTTCTTGTAATCGATAATGAGTTCTATTTTATTACCGTTGTAACAAGTTAAGATTGTCCCATTATAGTCCACAAGGTTTCCAAATGCATGCATCAATATTTTCGCAGCATGATAAATGTATGAACCTGTTCCAAAATTGAACAATGGGTTTTGTGGCTGTCGCTTTTATTTTTTCTTTTGGTTACGCGTTTAGTTAAAAGACTGACGGTAATTTCATTACTTGAAGCTTGGTTTAAAATCTTTGACAATTGATTTCAGCGAAATTTCTATGAATATCATTAATAAAAAATATTTAGATAATTGGTGTAACTCAGAAATTAAGATGAATTAGAGGCATATTCCAATTGTTTGTTCCTATTCGATCGGAGTGATTACAAATGAATGGCTACACCGTTCAAGACAGATACCACTCATTATGATATCGTGTAGTCTAAAAACTTTTTTTTTTTAAAAAAAAAAACAGAATAAAAGTAAAAAATAGTACAAAGACAGAGGAAGGCTTATTAGTAACACGACCCAGACATGTTGATCTTCATGGAACTGTCTGAAAATAAAGATAGATTGTACATTGTAAAGAAAACCAATGCTGTAACAGACTCACATACAGTTGGTCTCTAATTACAACACGAACCCACTTTTTAGATACAAAAAAGGCACACATTTGTATTCATGCGCGCTTCTTCAATTACTTTTTCATGAAGTTAACAAAAAAAAAAAAAAAGAATTGACAATTAGACAAGCTTTGCGGGCAATTGACATTATAGAAGTTTTAACATAATTTGAAATGGACAAATACGTAGATTAGACGGATATCCAATTACTTATATAACATTAAATACTTTTCACACCATTTCAATGTATCATAAGTCTATTAAACTTGCTCTATCGAGAGACATAGGCTTTCAGCCGTGTATACATACTCTAATAGAGCAATCTGCTCAGCCTGTGACAAATGCAAGAAATAAAAGAGAGCTTTGCTTGTGTGGTATCTGGGCAACATGCTATTTTTTTAATTCGTTAATTCGTATTACAGTTGGTGAGATGCTTTTGTTTCAATTATTATTTTTAAGGAAAAAGTTTGTCACGAATCATATGATTACAATTACAACAAGGGTTGCAATTTAAATGAATGGCCATGCTACAACAGGTCTTTGTGATAATTTGTCAATAGTTCTTAACAAAAATAAAAGGTATTAAATGAATTGATGTTTAAAGCCTTTAAAAAAAAAAGTGCAATAATATTTTCTAAACAAAAAAACAGTAAAAAGGAAATTAATAGACAATATAATATGTACAAGAATATATTACTTTAAAACAAATTGCAACAGCCATGATTAGTGATTTTTGTAAATAACCTACAAAAAGTGATTTACCTAGGAAACGACCTTTGGTTTTATATATTGCTGAGTAACATGTACACAAATTTCCATAGAAACGTTATTTACAAATATTTAATTTTCCTTTTTCTCTGGCAACAATCACACAGAATCGGATGAAAAAAAACAAAAAAACAAAAAATGACAGGAAGACCTGCTTGTTAAATAGAAAAAACAAAAAATTAATAATTTTAATTTTTTATCATTATAAATGCACATAAACTTGTACATATTTCATCTTTTCCAGTTTTTGTAAGCAAAGTTTTGCAATCTCATTTCTTATCGGTATCTTAGTATAATTCCAATTCTTCAAATGGGATAAAAAAAACAAAAAAAAGCAGCTGTAATATCTAAATTCTTGAAAATATTCAAAATAGGGAAACAAAAAATCAAAAATCAAAATAGTTTATATCAGGTGATTTAACCAAGACCAATTGGTAGCTTTGCGTCTAAAAACCAAGGCGCAATATATACGTGGGGCCGTAGTATTGGCAAGTATGTAGTTGAGATAAATTTCTACAATCGGTGTTATTACAAAAGCAAAAAAAAGCAATCAATAATTCTTGTAACAACGATACTCTGTACCAGCTACTTTATTTTTTTCGTAGTTACAACGTTTTATTGTAACCATATCCAGCAGTGCTGTAATGGAATCTTAATCTAAACTAGGATGAAAAAAGGAAACTTATAACTGGTTAAATGTATTGAATTGACATATATTCTTCTACACATTTAGATTTTTATTTTAAAAAGAATATGATTCATTCCTTTTTTATTTTCCAGTGATTCATACTTTTATTTATTCATGACTTTAAAATGTTTTTGTTTTTTTTATCGTACATTTCATTGAATTTCAGTCACTTGTCAATGTATTTTTTATTTTTATATATTTTTTTGTTCTGCCAGCGCCTTAACCATAAAAGTGTTTGTTCCAGCATAGTTAAACGTCACACATGAATCTAAAATTCATGTTTATCGTGTTACGATTATACTTACCCCTACTACCAAATATCACAACGTGAGCGTTTAAATAGAGAGCGAGAGTGAGAAAAAGAAAAAATAGAAAAAGGACTAAATTAACCAAGATACATGTATTGTCTCTTTTGAAAGGACCAACTTAACTTGTCTTAACAGGTACTATTTGTTTGATTTAAAAACTCTAAAAATGAAAAACAGTATTACAACTCGGATATTTTATAGTCGTTTTTGATAAAATTATAAAAAAAATATTAATATTAGTGATTGACATATACGTTTCCAACTTTGAAATACCAAGACTTTGATACGATAAAAGATGTGAGGTCACCATGTATGGACCATTGACATTACCCACTCTATGCCTGGAAAATACCAAGTTCAACAGAGCTAAAGCACAAATCTCGATTGAAATATTATTTCATGCATACCTTCATGATAACCAATCCAACTAAACAGAGCACATTGTGGATTCTTTGCCCGGTCTATTAATTAAATCACATAAAGATGAAACATTAAAATACTGTTGTTATCCGGAATACACCAATTGATTTGAAATTATCAAGAATGACTAAAAACAGTATTTATTGTTGTATTGATGGTGGAAAAGCTAACTGAAGACAACGACGTCAGCATTAGCGCCTTTTTTTCATACTTAAAACCGAGGCAATAAAAATAGAAAATAATAAAATTTGAACCCAATACCAAATATTCCCAAACAATATTTTTGTGTTTTTTTAAAGTAAGCATTCATAATTGATTGAAATTCAATTTAGTTCATTGTTGTTTACCGATTTGGACACAGGACAATAAAAAAAACAAATTGAATATTTACAGAACTAAAAGATTTGGATTGCATCACATTTTTGGCACATTATCCGTCATTACAATATATTTATGCACGTTACACTACATTCGGTATTAATGTAATCGATATCAACAGTTTCTATAATTTGGAAACTGCAACACTATTAGCCAATCCTAGCTACTCGACAAACAACACACGTGCATATTGTATGTAAAATTAAGGTACTAGTATCACGTTTTCATCACGTAACCAATGTTGGATTTGGTTTCTTACAAAATACAATAATTCAACACAGGCGTTGATACTCCAAATATTCTCAATAGATTTAAAACGCTTGGACTATCATTTATTGTTGATCATTCTTTAGGATTAGTTATCGAACTTGAAGTCAATGGCTTTATTGTTAGGTAAGACTTCCTTATAACTTTGATATACTTTTCTGTAATAAACAACTCTTATTCCTTATGATATATTTGTTGAAAAACAATCATGTCCGAGTACACAAAACATATTATTTGTTTGAATGTTGATAATGCAAGCTCGTTCGAACGACAAGTTGTATCATTTACAGATAAAAGAAATAATAATAGACCAACCTCTACTATAGTTATCTAACAGTAATTGCTAATTTTATCTATTATTTTTATATCATTACAAAGGATCGTTAATTTCAAACAATTTTTTGTATAAACTTTAAATTTTCATTCTCAAGTTTTATGTGTTTTTTCTTTTTAAAAATCCATGAACGAGTAATAAAAAATGGTTTAGATAAACCAAAAAAAAGAGTGACAAATGAAAAACCCAATTGATATGAAAAAAAAAAAAAAAAAACTTTAAAATAAAGTGTAGAATTGTAATGAATATAAACTAATTCATTACATTATTGTATTTTAGTATCATTCTTTCATCATTTAGTCGACTGTAATGTTTCTACACTTGTTAATTCAAAATAAGACTTCTGTCTCTTGTAGAGTTGTAACTTTTTTCACACAAGGTTTTTTTTTGTATTGTCAATATATGTACACAATGTATAATTTTTTATAAACCAGACTTATGATAACTAACTTTGTTACTAAATTAAATACATTTATTTTGTTTTTTTTGACGGTCACTTGATGTTTAAAAACTATTCATGATAATTCTTCCGATTATAAATCAATCTTGTTGACTTTTGATTCTCTCACTCGCTACTTTTTTACTTTTCTACTTATGTATTGTTTGATAATTTAAACAAACAAACTTATTAAACAATATAACTGGAATGCTATTTTTCAAGATTATGTGCTTTGTAGAATAACAATATTGCAAATAGGAACTGAAACCCTCAAATAAAATTGTAATTTGACATTGATGTGCAGTGTCGCGTCAAAACTTGTTGATTTAACCATAAGTACTGACCAAAA
>JAJLVH010001044.1:0-11410 GCA_030570155.1 Magnusiomyces magnusii
TCATCATCTGCATTAAGTGAAGGCTACTTTGCTCGTTTTTTCCGCGTCGTTGCATATCTAGGTCGCGGAAGCAGAGGCTCTGTCTATCTTGTTGAACATTTACTCGACGGCTACTCACTTGGCCTGTTTGCATTGAAAAAGGTGCCAGTGGGCGATGATCATAAATGGCTTGAAAAGGTATTGACAGAAGTCAATTTGTTGCGTCTTTTGTCGCATCCAAACCTAGTCAATTATAATCACATGTGGCTGGAAAATGCGCAAATGTCGCGGTTTAGTCCCAAAGTGCCGTGTGCGTTTATTCTGCAAGAGTATTGTGATGGTGGTACTTTGGAAGATTATGTTAATAATTTACAAAAAGAAGCAAGATTGAAAAAGTTGAGACAAGAGTTTCAAGGTTTAAAGGGTGATATTAGTAGTGCTCAAGCTAAAAGAGAAAGGTATCGGCTTGATGATGATGATGACGAAAAGCTTAAAGATGGGATGATTATTTCGGATGCTAGATTAACTCTTTGTGAGATTTTATCATTTTCAAAAGACATTTTTGCAGGTGTTGCACATCTTCATCGAGCTCAAATCATCCATCGAGATCTTAAACCTTCAAACTGTTTACTTTTAAGTCAAGGTAAACGAGAGACTTTAGAATTACCAAAACGGACGTTTGAGGACGACACAAATATTCCAGGTATTGAACCTAATCCACCGTTGACGAGTGACCAACGAACAAATGGACCATTACCAACAGTTCTTGTTTCTGATTTTGGTGAAGGCCAACGTGAAGGAATATCAAGAACAGGAACAGGAGCAACAGGGACTTTAGAATATTGTGCGCCTGAATTAGTTGAAAACAAATCGTTTGAAAATAAAGAATTGGCACAATTTTCTAGAAAAACAGACATGTTTTCGTTGGGAATGATTTTACATTTTCTTATTTATTCAAGACTACCGTATTCACCTTTGATTATAGATAGCGATGATTCAAAAGGGATTGAAAAATTAAAGGCTGCAGTTTGTGGGTTTTCTGGGTTTGATGAAGATGCAGTTTCGGAAAAAGATAAACGAGATGATATACCCCAAGAACTAGTTGATATGTTGAAAAAGTTGTTGAGCAGGGAATCAAAAGAAAGACCAGAAGCTGATGAGTGTTTGGTAATTATTGAAGAGTTGATTCAAGATTTGTTGAAATCTTCAAAATCGGTAAAAAACCAAAGTCGACGAACTAGTATTCGATTGATTTCAGATATTTCAATTGCCGATGCTCAATATACCAACTATTTTCCAGTTTCGAATGAATCATTTTATGAAGATACGCCAATGATTACAGATGGTGACAAGGATTTGATTAACCAAAAAACAGCAATGGTGCCATTTGAAAGTTTTACTCCAGAAAAAGAATTGGATTTGTTGGATAACAAGTTTAGAAACGCGGTAGCTCCACGGACTACGAGTATTATAGGACATGGAAGATCAAGAGGAATCAAACGAAAAAAAGAAAAAGAGGAAAAATATGGAATAAAAAGAAGAAAGGTTGGAAAAAAAAAATTGGTTTTAATTAAAGGAATATTCTTTTTGATTAAAATGTATACACTTTTTGAGATTGAAAAGAATGAACAAATTGGACAAGTGTTGATATTGATGAGTGGTATTGAGATTCCGATACAAGATTTAAAAGCTTCAGTTATGTTTTTTGTGATACATTTGGGAATAATTTATGGATTCAAAGTTTAAATAAAAATTAGCATTGACAATTTGAAGCACCATCAGAAGGACCTTTTAGATCAATACCTCTTCTTGAAGCGCCAACACCTGTAGATCCGTTACTAAGACCAAGAGAGTTGCCACGTTGAGCCAATACAGATTCAATAGGCAGTTTTTTAGCAATAGCAGTAAACAGTTCAGTGACGTTTTGGCCAGTTTTAGCAGAGGTTTCAAAAAACAAGAGACCAGCTTCTTTGGCGTAGGCAGCAGCATCTTGAGTAGAAACTTGACGAGAGGATGTGTTGGTATTATTATTGTTATTGTTATCAGTATTGGTATTATCATCGGCCATATCTAGTTTGTTACCTGCTAGAGCAATGACGATACTTTCGTTTGCTTGACGTTGGAGTTCTTTTACCCAAGCTTTGGCACGAGTTAAAGAAGTCTATTTTTTATTTTTATTTTTTATTTTTTTATTTTTTTATTTTTTTTTGTTAGTAATTGATAAGAAGAAGAAATAAACAAGAAACAAGAAACAAGAAACACATACAGCTTGAGTTATATCATAAACAACAACTGCACAATTGGCATTACGATAATACATGGGAGCCAAAGATTTATACCGTTCTTGACCAGCGGTGTCCCTTTAATTTTGTTAATAACAACAACAACAACAACAACAATAATAATAAATAAATAAATTAAAATTACCAAATCTCAAACTTGACAGTTGTGTTTTGATCCAACTGGATTGTTTGAGTAAGAAAAGCAGCACCAATCGTCGATTCTCTGTAATCGTCAAAGACGTTTTTAGCAAAACGTTCGACAATGGAACTTTTTCCCACAGCAGACTCGCCCAGCAACACCAGCTTGAACTGGGCAAAACGGGAAGAAGAAGTTGATGATCGCGGCGTGGACATAATGAAGATGAAGATGAAGATGAAGATGAAGATGAAGGTGATAACAAAAAGTGGTGGAAGTGCAAAAGGTGGAATAGGTGTAGCAAGGCTGAGTCAGGAGTTATGTAAGTATTTTTTACTATCAGTTGTTATCATCAACCTTCATCAACCATCCACTATCAAATATCGTCAAATATCGTCAAATATCGTCAACTATCGTCAGCCATCAACCATCAAATATCAACCATCAACTATCAACTATCAACTATCATCATCACCACCAACCACCATCACCAACCACCATCACCGCAACTTTTTCAAAATGACCACAATCTCTCCCTCAAAAGGCCTCGGCTCACTCACTCTAGGCTCATCGCTCCACTCCGTCATTTCCATTCTCAAAGCTTCGCCAACAACATTTCCGTCCATTTCCATTCTTTATTCCAACACCAATGCCGTCAAATCTCCAACCGTCGTCGAACTCAAGTACAACGGATTGCGTCTGCGGTTTGACGGCGTCACTCAGAAACTCAAGCTGGTCGAAGTTGTTGAATGGGGAAAAACAAAGCTTTTATACAAAAACAGAGATGTTGGCTCTCACGCCCTTTCTTACGCTCGCATCTACAACGACATCTTTGGCCCTACCTTTCCTGGCAAATACTACGCAAACCACAATCTCTACGTCCTTTCTTATCCTGGAATCGCCTTTTCTTTTAAAGTCCATCCTGATTCATTTACTTCTGTCAATGACATTCCTCGTCTTTTAATGGCTTCAAATGCTCCTTCTTGTATGGCAATGGCTATATTTGAAGGTGAGTACTGGTGGGATGTCGAATCTTTATTATATTCTTCTTCTAACAAACAGGCTAAAAAGATTAAAAAAGACAAAATTGCCATCGACTTTGTCTCTTTAAACCAATCAAAAACGTTGATCAACTTTTTGTCTCATCCAAAAGGGTTGTCTTCTTTTCTCATCTCTTTCAACAAAACTACTATGCAAGATATCATCATGACTCTAGGCCCGCCTTCTGAACGTTTTTATAAACAAGACTCCCGTCTTGCTATTTTTAATCCCGTCGATGGATCTGAAGAAAATGAACGAGCTACTTTGTTTTTCAATTACTTTAAATTTGGCATTGATATCTGTTTTGATACCTCTAAAAAGAATGCCACCGTCAAAAAGGTGATTTTACACGGAAATGTGCCTGGTTCTGTAGAGTTTCAAAAGTATGAACGCTGTAGATGGGTTCTAAACTCTGAATCAACTGACTTGAATTCGGAATCAAAGTTTTCTCAACTAGCAACCCATTTTGACTTTAAAAAAGATGCAGTCTTGCTTGACCGCCGTTTGGAATACGCAACTGGAGGTTTGAATGACGATGCCATGGAGATTATTGAATCTGAATTGGATTTAAATCAAAATGATTTTAAAGATTGGGGAATTGCTGAATTATATGGTGTTCCTGGTTTGGTTGTGGAAGTCTTGAAAAATGGTGATGTTTCTTCATTAACAATTTATTGATTTTTGTATTTTATTTTATTTATTTATTTAGTCATGTGTTTGGACTTGTAGTCAATTATTTTTATTTATTTTTTTAAACCAACCAACAATGAAATACAGCTTTTGTAAAGATTTTAAAGATTTTAAAGGTTCCAAAGGTTCTAAAGGTTCTAAAGGTTCTAAAGATTCTAAAGATTCTAAAGATTCTAAAGATCCCCAAAAAAAGACGAGGTTTGATGATAATCTTGTATACACTCCAACAAACAAGTCTGATAATGAAAATACTTTTAAACCCATTTTGAAAAAACAAAAACTTGATGATCAAGATTCACCTTTAACAAACGGTTTAACCAAAAATCGATTGGATTCACCTGAATTCGTTTCTATTGCCAATGTCCGTCGTGAAAATACCATTTTTGACACACCTCCAAAACCTTTTACCCAATCCATAAACAACAACAACAACAATACACGCAAATGGCCTAGTAAAAACCTGATTGATGATGCCATTTCTAAACTTGAATCCATCTATGACAAAACTCTGGATCTTTCTCAAATACCAAATCTTGACAACTATTTCATCATGGTTAATGCAGTCTTGAATTATATCCAAAATCATACCCATGAATTCAAAAATAATAATGATGAAAACGAAACCCTTCTTCGCCTTAAAATAAGAATCTACGGTTCCTTTTATTTCATCACGACTTCTAAATCATCTACCCTCTCGTCTGATATCTTTTTACAATACGCGTCTGACTTTATTTACTTTGCTTATAGAGATCTTGTCGAATCTTGTGATATCCTGGCTCATTTTAATAACAATGTTTCCGAAAATAAAGTCCAAATTTCTGGTCGTGGATCTAAAAAACATTGGACGTCGCCTAAAAAGAAAAATTTTAATTCTTTAAATACCAATAAACCTCCACCCCTTTCGTCTTCTGAAAACACATACTTGACTTTAAACTCCAAACTCATTTCATTTGTCGTCAAATGTGCAGACAATATCTTTTCAAAAGCAATGCCTAGGACAAAAAGTATTATTGTTAATACCGATAACACATCTTTAGCTACACTTTTGAAAATGGATGCAAAAGCTTTTTATACCCATGTCATTGAACAACTGTATGAACAAAATTTACCCAAATCTGTCGCTTCTTCTTTTCTTCACTTGTTTACATGTCGAATGGCTCCAATGACGCTTTCTCAAGACCAAACTGTTGAACTTTTTAAAACAATCAATTCGGCATCCAAAATGACAAATAATGATGAATCTGAAGAAAATTTCTTTTCTACAAGTACAGTTTTAGGCCAAGTTTTAAACATTTATTTGACTTTTTTGTCAAATGATTTGAAATCAATCAAATACCTTTTAAACCATCCTAAACTTTGGCTACACCGCGTCATCACTTCTTTACTCCACGACACAAAAAATGTTTCCACAATAGGTCTAGAAATCGTTGAAAAACTGGCTTCTTTCAAAAAGCTTCCCTTTCCGTTTTGCGAAGATTTAATCAAAATCTTTGGTCTCCAACAACCCGACCAAGAAGTCCTGATTTCCAAATTCAAAGCCTGGTTTGCAGAATGCTGGCTCACAAAACCCGTCGCCTTTTCAGTTCGAAAGGTTTTTGACGTTTATGACGATTTCGATACCGAGTCGGCAAAAAGACAACTAAACGATACCATTCCGTCGCGCAAAGGGTTGAAATATGTTGATCATGGGGCTGCTAAAAGTGCAATGATTACATGGAACGCCGTGATTGAATTGTTTACTTGCGTTTCTGAGTTTCCAAATAATTCAAACAATGAATCTTTAAAAGATGAAACCAATTACTTTTTTTTTAAATGGCCGTGGTGGAAAAGTTGGATGGACTTTTTTTTGCCAAATTTCGATAATACCACTTGTCTTTATAATTATTACGAACTCAACACAAATGATACCAAACGAGGTTCTTTTTTCATTCCTTGGCAAAACTCTGATATCCAGCTCGTTTCCGATACTTCAAGACTTGAATATATCGAACGCGGATTATACCAATACACCCGACTGATTACCATTCTTGTAACCGTTTGTAACAATTCGCCAATCCTGTTGGATCCATCATTAAAAGCAACAGAACCCAACCCATCAAGCGATGCCAACTTTTTCCACGACATTCTTGAACCAAACAATATTGCGTTTTCGCCATGCTTTTCAACCTATGCGCTCACGCTTTTGGAACCGTTCAAACATATCATTCCTCCACCGTTTATTCCTGAACAGCTGACGACAAGATGCACTGAGTATTCTAAAAAGCAAGCAACGCAGTTAGGCAAGTTTAGGTCAACAGTTTTCAAATCGTTTGTTTTTTTATTGTTTTGTTTACGGATTTCTGGTGTTGTGTCGTCCAACAATTTCAAAAACAATTGGATGGTCATTTGGAACGGGATCATCAATGTGTTTATTCAAAAAAATTGTTTGGATTATTGTGTGCCGGTTGACGAGCTTGTTAATGGATTGAACGTTCTTTTGACTGGAAACGTTTATAATGGAAGAAACCGGTATTTCATTATCCAAAAAGCGTTGTTAAAAACGTGTAAACCCAAACATGATGTGATTGAGGCTATGAGATTATGTCATAAATTTGATTTAAAGTTTTTCCAGCCTATCAATGAATTAAATGATTTAAAGGCTTTTCAAATTGACGAATTGATTACGGTTTTGAAATCTTTTGTTTCTTCTGAAACTGAGTTTTTTAAAACACCGCTTGAAGATGTCATTTATAAAATCAAAAATTATAAAGCAGATACCCAACCAACAAAAGAAGCTGACTATGAATCAAACATTTTGTCATCTGATATATTTGCATTGGTCAATATTATAAAATCAGCTTTCACAATTTACAACAATTCAACAACCAAACGACAAAATCCAACCAGAAAAGAAAAGTTTTTTGAATCCCACATCATGTCGCCTCTTGCTGTTCGTGATTCTTGTATCCTCGTGTTTCGATCATTTACTCAAGTTCCTGTCAAACATGTTGCTATCTTTTTGGAAAAGATATCAGAGATTATGCAATTGTGCAACTTTTGTTTTGGATTCTACATCAAGAAAATGAATGATGGAATCATGTTGGCTGCATTATGTGACTTTTGTCAATTATTGTTTGACAAGGATTTAGTTGATTCAAATCCACACAAAACGCAGTCTGGAAGTCTCAACCCTTCTATTTTGATCAATTCTTGGAATATACCAGTGTACCTAGATTTGGAACGATTTGAAATTCATACAAAACGATCAGACTTGCCGTCTTCTAAACCAGAATACGTCTTTCTTTTTCCGTTTAATCTAGCTCTCTTTTTTGCATTGTTTAGTTTGGCTCAACAAGAATATAAATCTTCTTTACCTGATATTTCTGCCAAAAACAGTCCAGTTTCCAACTCATTTTTTATCAACAACTTGAAAACCCGAATCTTGCAATCCGCAATTGAGCACGACAAACAAGAGTGTTTCGAAGTTGTCGAAAACTCTAAACCAACCATGATCATTCCTCGACTTTTCAACGATATCTTGAAAGCTATTGTTTTAATAAACTTTTCGAGTTCATTTTCTTACATCACGTTGTGGACTGCTGTATGGAACGCTAACCAACAGTTTGAAGATGCCGACTTTGTTGAATTGATTCAACAATTTGCAAAAAATGGAATGTCGACTGATATAATTTTTCACGACGTTTGTGCAAGGTTTGCAGCTCTTTTGACGTTATACAATTACATTATGCTGCACGAAAATACAGACAACACTTTGGTATTTCAAAAAATCAATGAGTCGTCACAAGTTTCAGAGAAAAAAAACCAAGATGATCAAAGTGGAGTTTATACTTTGTCGCATTTTGCGTACTTGGTTCTTGTCAACTATATACAAGAACTTGTCAGTTACGGGGTGTTGTCACAAGTTTCGTCAACCAACAAAAAACTTGACTTTACCAAAGACGGTGTCCAAATTCTTTTGGCGTTTTCTAAACTTATCAACCAAGCCCAACTCACTCAAATATTTTCACAAGCTTCTACATCATCTCAAATTTTAGACAACGAATCCAAGTTTCAAATTTTTTACATATCCCAGCAAACGTTGGCATTTTTCGTCGTCATTGAGCATTTGTTGTCTGAACTCGAAACGGTTACAAAAGATAAACACGGGAACGGGATTTTCCACGAGCTTGCTGACGAAAGTTTTGAAGTTAATGATGTACGGTACTTGGTTGAGTTTCATAAATTTGCAATGGAATGCTTTAATACCCACCCGTTTCAGTTTTTGATAGCCATGGATAATTGGATCAAAAAGGTTTGTTCTCGAGTTGTTATTTGTCTTGATGGCCAAAAAGCTGATAATGTTGAGCTGAAAAAGTCAAGTTTATCATTTTTACCAACCCATTTAAATCCTCCGCCTTTTAGTATCTCCATTCCATTTTCAAGCACCCTTTTCGAAACTTGTGTTTATTATTTGTGTTCATTCATTTCTCGCTTTTTTTCATCGTCATCAGTTCCGCTCAATCTTTCTCAACCAATCAGTCTTTTTTATGCTGGCCAAGTCATTCCGTCACATTACTTGATTACCTTTGTCAAACTGTTGCAACTTGTGTTTGACCAAACTTCTGAAGTTGACGAAAAACTAGTATTTCAAAACGCAAACAACTTGTTTTCTTTATATTCCAGTTTGACATGCATTGTTATCAACTCTAAAATCTTGTCGCTTCGATACTATTTTGCTAAAAAACTTGAAGATCCTAAATTTGGAAAAGTCTCGTATGTCAAGTTTTTGTTTGACGGTACTGTTCATGAATACTTTTACGGGGTGGTTTCTGAAGTTAATAGAACAAATGGCAAGTTCCCTGTTTGGATAGACGATAATGAAAACGATACAACGCCAGTTGTTGAAGCTTTAAGATCCGGATTAGCGTCTCGAAACTTTTATCTTGCTTCTGTTGCTGCTACGATTATTGAAAAAATGGAAATTTCAAATTCTTATTGTGTGCCTACCACTATTACAAACGAAGACTTGAAATCGAATCCTGAACTTAAAAAGGGAGTACGACACGTTAAAAAGCAAGATATACCATTACGGTTCATTCCTCATTCATTATTGTATTACTTGTACAAGTGGAAAAAGTTGCACCCTGCCACGTTTCCAGCAACTGTTGATACCTGTGGAATCAACATTATTAGCGAAAAGCAGATTGAAAGCCGCAAAAAATGGTTTTGGGATTCTGTGGAGGAGTATGGCCAAAAGTTTGGGTTAGACAAGGATGACAAGATTGTTGAAGAAACACAGCTGAATAGATTGGATCGAAGAAGGTCGGTTCAAGTTGGTCGTGACGAGTTTAAATTGTTTGGAAATTATTGTTTTTTGTTATACAATCTGTTGCCATTTTCGAAAATTTCTAAACCCGAAAGAGATGCATGTGTAAAAGATAATGGTTCAAATCAAGCATCTTTTGATATCAGCACGTCTATTCAAGAATCGTTGCAATCTAATTCGTTTCAGCATGGAGATGGACACACGTTGTTGCCGGATTTTCAAGAGCTTGTTGATAACGAATCGGGGTCTGATTCCGAGTACTTTGATTCTCAAGAACCGTTATCGAAATTTGACAAAACCAAAGATTCAAATCAAGCGACAAATTCTAAATCGTTAAAAGGTAAACGTGAAAATAACGATATTATTGGAAACCAATTACCCAATAACCAAAAGTCAACAAGTGAAGAAGGAAAAAATTTTGATTTTGCTACTTTGGAACCAAAAATCGAAGACAGAAACGAAAGTTTGCAAAAAGAGAGTGAAACATTGAAACAAAAGGGTATGGAGGTTAAAAGAGACGAAATTTTGAACCATTTACAAGACAACAAAAGTCTAGATAACAAAAGTTTAGATAAAATGGAACCCATAACAGCACAAACATATACCTCCTTGTTGTCACGAAAACTTTCAAATACCATTTCCAAAAGTATTTCACAGTCTTGTGCAAAATTGGATCACCCGAAAACGGTTGGATTACAACTACGCGACCATGAAAAAAAAGTGTTGTCAACAAAGTCAGAAAAAAAAGGTTTTGTTGTTGATGGACCTACATTAGATACCCAAACAGTTGGCGAAACAGTTGATGAAATCGAAAAAACGATAAATAGGGTTGAGCTGCAGATCGAACAGCTCAAACAGTTTAAAACGTTTTTGGATGAAAAAAAACATGTTTTGAAAAAGATTGTGGTTAGTCGTGAAGATAATGAAGATGATGAAAATGATAATGAAGATAAAAAGAAAAGAAATGAAGGAATGATTCCTAGATCTTCAAAACGTCGTAAAACTACATAGATTTTTAATTTCTTAGCCTTTTTTTTATATTTCAAAAATTTAAAAAAATGATTTGGTGATCAATCAACAACCTCTATCAAAATTTATCTCGCCCAATTATATTTAATTGTATTAGCCTTTTTAACATGTTTAGATGACGTTTGAATAATTGAATAAAGAGACGATATTATTTATTTGGCTCTATCCGTTTCATCATTTATCATCAATTTATCAAAAAAATAAAACTGTGAATGGTAAACTTAGTTACAATTCAAAAATAATAAAATTAGGTTTTTTTTTAAATCTTTTTGTACTTGAAAATATTTTCAATTACCACAGATTTTTAAATCAATTGATTTAATCAAGTTTTGTTTTGGTACAAGCCTTTTTTTTTGAAAAAACAAATGGATCGTAAAAGAAAACCCTACTTTATGCTGATACATTGTTTATTGTAAAAAAATAAGCAAAAAATTAAAAAAAAGTTTAAAAAAACTTCTATATTCTTCTGTTTATTGATATAATTTCAATGTTTTTATACCATTTGCTTGCTTTTCAATAAGAAAAAAAACGAATTGATACAAAAAGAGGTTTATTCTCAATGTGATGTCGTGCATTAATCGGTATGAATATCACTGATTTCCTTGTGTGGGACAATTGAAGCAATGTCCTTTTTATTATTTTGTCATCATAGTCTTGAAGATACATGGTTATATCGTGAGTAATGATGTTGGAAATGATAAGAAAATGATAAACATTGCTTTTTATATTGTCGAATGACTTGAAATGATATAATTAACAACTACGTTAGTGTATAATGAACAAAATGAATACAAAGCTTATATACAACATAGTTTTGTGCGAATGTGTAATGCGACAATGTAAGAAAAAACAAAATGGGACGAGTTAAAGAGTTGATTATTGAGTTTTTCGTTTGTTATAGCAGTATCAAAAAACTCAAACCAATAACCATAAACAAAAAGTCGCACT
>JAJLVH010001045.1:0-11406 GCA_030570155.1 Magnusiomyces magnusii
TACGGTAGACGTCCATACGGTGTAGGATTGTTGATTATTGGCCATGACAGCAAGGGTCCTCATCTTTATGAATTTTTGCCTAGTGGATCAGTTTTGGAATACTTTGGTACAGCAATTGGTGCACGTTCACAAGCTGCACGAACATACTTGGAACGTAGCTTTGAAGAATTTCCAGATTGTTCGTTGGAACAGCTTATTGTTCATGGTCTTAATGCATTGAGAGATACCTTGGCTCAAGATAAAGAGCTTACACCCAAGAACACATCAATTGCGTTCCTTGGAGCTGATACCCCATTTAAAATTTTGGATGATGATCTTGTTGCTCCATGGCTTGACCGTTTGGATTCTGTTTCTCGTACATCTAATCCTGTTACTACTTCAGAACCAACATCAAGAGCCGGAGCAGACAATGGAGAAGAATCAGATGTGATGCAAACTGATGCTCCTGAAGAAACAGCAGGTTCTAACAATGACGATGCTATGGATACAACAGAATAGAAAAAAAAAGTATGAAAATTTGATAATAATGATAATAATAATAATAACAAAAAAACAACGGAGTATAATAAATGAAGTAATCAAGTTTATGCTTATTTTTTTCTTATTTTCAACTATTAACAGATAAAAAAAAAAAAAAACGAAAAAAGAAAAGAATATTTACGGAAACAATGTAGAAAAAATGCATACAAAAAACAGGTTGATGTATTACATTATAACGAAGACTTTTCATTAACATCTAAATTTCAGAAGAAAAATAATCTTGCATTGGATTAGAGAATGTACCTGACAGAAACATTCTTTCGATGATGAAGATTCAAATAATAACAACATTAGTAAAGCCAGCAGTACTAAATATATAAATTGATATTTTAGTAATAATAATAATAGGAAGGATAAAAGGACCAGCATTGAGTTGGAACCAGGCAATACCCCCAAACTCTAAACACCAAGAGAAACGCCAAAATGGCAAGTCAAAAATATGATAAATGCTGAATATTATTTGTAGCAGTGGACCATCAAGTCCAACCGTTTACAAAAAAAACGAGTGCATTGCTTGAAAATTCGCAGTGTTTCACAAAAAGAAAAAATTTAAACACAAAAGTTTATTAATATGGGGGTATTAATGACCAATGACAATGATTCAAGTGTTTATTTTGAAGAAATATTGAAGAGTCAATACGAAATAAACAACAGTTGCAACAGTGTCGAAACTGTTGGTCTTGGTGTAATATTTTATTCGATTAATGCGAATCGATATAATAAACGCCATTTAAGCATGGTTTCAATGTATTTATTACATGGTCAAATTCAAATCATTAGGTTTTCTTTTTTGGCTATTGTTTATTGCTTTTTTTCTATATAAACCTTCAGACTCCCCGTTTTTATGACTTTCATTATTGTTTTCAAAAAAAAAAAAAACAATTCAGCTTCTGAAGAATCACATCATTTTTCTAATACACACGCAAACATAAAGACCTGGTTATGAATATTCCTTCAACCTCTTTACCAATATGGACTGGCGACTATTGTGACCTTCCTCTTTATTTTGTCCTTGTCCGTAGATACTCACCTGAAACTTTACCTCCAATCCGGTCTTCATCCCCTATTCACCAAAATGCTCAATCGTCAACTATTTCGATTCCGCTTTCTCGTCGTTCTTCTATTGTCAGCGGTGTAAGCGCAGGTGCTCAGCATATCTTTCGTAAAAAGAAACCTACAAGTATGGCAACTTTGACGTCTATGTCCCCAAATAGAGGAACGAATCCAACCTTAAATGGCTTAAATAGCGACTCAAGAGTCTCGTCTCCAACGCATCAAGCTTATTCCCAGGAAATGGCTCTATACATTTACCAGCTTATTTTGAGTTTACCCAATGCATATCGTGATCGATTCAACGTTCCATTCCCAACGTCCATTGACGATTATATGGACACTTTGATTCGTTTACTTCCAAAAGAGTGGCCAGATCTTGCTAGTGCCGGTGCCCTTAAAAGAATGACTACTCTTCATTATTCGGATTATGCTTCTTTTCAGCATTTTTTGTGGGAATTCCGCCGATTAAAACTAGTCGCCCAATCCACCGATCGAAAAGCTTTTCTCATATTCTTAGCAATTATTCCAACCGACCTGCGAGTCGCCATATCAAGATCCGGGATAAATCAATACTCTCAGCTCGTTCGTATTGAAGAGTACGATAAACTAGATACTAAAACTATGGCTTTAGACCCTCGAAGTAGAAAACCTCTTAGACTAGACATGCATAAAGATAGACTATTATTTGCCCTTCACATCCCATCCACTTTGTTTAACAGAATCGTCAAATCAAAGCATAAACTCATTGACTCACTAGCAATGTCTTGGTTCCAACTATCAACACCCAACAACATTACAACCAACTCAAAATCGTTCAGCCAGCGTCAATTACCCAATGGTTCCATTTATAACACCGCACCAGCTGCTATGTCCAAATCCACCTTTTCCACTGCCTCTGCACCGTCTTATTCATATGAAAATTCAAGTACAAAAACCCTGCCATTTTCTAATTCTCATTCTTCTTCATTCCAGAACAGTGGTAATAATAATTTATCTGCACCCTGCGCAAATCAACCTCACATGCCCCAATTATTACCAAAAGATGAGCCAAACGCCTCACCCCATGAGGTGGTAATCAGCGACAGCCTTGTTTATTTCAACCAGCGTCTTCATCTCTCGCAAAGCCTAATGTCCAGCGTCATCAAACACTGGTACAACTGTTTCACCGCCAGTGTCCAGCAAGCTGATGTACAAATCTTTGACTCGTTGACGGACAGTAGTTTTAGCTTCAAACCTATTTTTGACTTTTCACAAACGCTATTTTCAAAGCCAGATTTTAACCCTCTTTCTAATTACGCGCCTGCCGAAAGTTTTGACAGTTTGTTTAGTGACAATAACCTTGAAGCTTTTTTTAGCAACGTTGGCTTTTCAGATCCTCAAGTACCTCCTTCTTCGCCTCCAAATGGTGCTGATTATTACAAACCCTGGCAAATTGTTAAGATTTCGTACGTAAGTGGCACCGATCTTTTAGAGTTTACCAACAAGTCTAAAAAAGATGCTCGTTTGGACGAAAACAAAACCTTTTCGGACAGAAATAACAGTAGATCTAGTAGAAATAGTGGAACTAGTGGATCTAATATTACCAATGTTCAACAACCTTGTTACGATTCTAACGTCAATGTTTGTCGCGCAGATTCAAAAGCTTCCAGTTCGTCTGCTGCGTCTTCAAACAATCATTCTCTGTTTTCTTCATCTGATTCTATCCAAGAAAGCGAATCTTCTTATACCACCAATGCCACGTCTACAATGACTAGTACAGCTCATAATAACAATCACCAAAACGAGCCCAACACTGTCAAAACGTCTGAACAAGCACCCGTGACTGATATGTCTCTTCAAATCCAATCTAAAGACTTTATAATTTTAACTTGTTGCGAAACTCTAGAAGTTTTCTTGGCCCCTGTTGATCCCACAGACCCTCCACTTGCCATAATTCAAACAGTTTTGATTCCATTTGCTCACCAATACGGATATCCTTTAGCACTTTTGACAGACCGATCCGCACCAAATAAGTTTTTTACATCCAACCTTTTTCAGAGTTTTTGGAAAGCTCATGGCACGCCCACATTTCACCAAAACACCATTTCTTCGGGCGCCACATCCATATCCGCACTCCACCTGGATTTTGTGAAAACGTACCTTGCATGCTTTGCCAGAGAATTGCAAAACGGATTGTCTGGGGCTAGTGATGGAAAGCCATTTTCTCCACCAAACCCTACCGACACTAACCTTCATAACCAGCAACATGGTTTAGAACGCGCGTCTGGCCCTGGTTCTGGTTACAGCCGCACCATAACCATGGCTGGGTGCACCAAACGGCTGATGGCGGCTCTTAACGACTTTGTTGCATTTTACGATGCAAATGGCGGCACTACTTCCGAAGCAGGGCTTAATGGTGGGTCAACGACTGGGTCAATGACTGGGTCTTCAAGTCGTTCGTCTTCTGTTCGTAAACAACGGTCTTCGACGTCGTTGAGAAAGAAGTCATCCAAATGTTCCTTTAATCAAAACGAACAGCCTGCTTCTAGCTCGGTTACTTTCACGATTGGCCCATCGCCTGCTTCTACTCCCAAAGCTGGATCTAGAAGTTCTATCAACGCTCTTGAGTCGTCACAACCTATTCAAGTTGCACGCAGCAAATCCATCACCAAAACAGAAAACACAAAAGCTTCATTCACATTATTTGAAGAAAACGAGGTTTTCCCAGAGTTTAGTGGCAGCAACAGAAATAGTATGAAGTATCGTTGTCCAATGAGTCCTGAAGATTGCGGTAAAAAAGAGTTGTATGAAGAGGATGAAAAAACTCATGAATCAACAAGAGACAGTAAAGACGATGGCTCAAATCACGATGGCTCAAATCACGATGGCTCATTTTTCGTCACTAATGGATACAAAGACACGATTTTTTATCGTACACTTACTACAGCCATAAAGGTTTTTACAGACGTCGCTCAAATGCACTCCAATCAATGCATGCGAGTTCTTGAAAATCCAGTTGAGCCTGATTTGGTTAAAGGCCAATCCAGTTGGGCAACCGTGATTCCGTGGAAGTTTCAACAAGAAGAAAATGAAGAAAACTCACATCCTGTGTCAACATCAACATCGACATCTACTGGAAACATCAATAGAAGCAATACAACTACACCACCAATCATGACTGGTAACAAACGATTGAGCGCCAATTTATCCAAATACTGCGACTACTATGAAAGCTTGGGCCAACAGCATCAAAATCATGCAGTTACTTCGCATTTGTCTTCTAGATCTTTTTTGCATAACGACTCTTCCCGTGAGTCGATAGAAGACAACAATACACCCACTGTTGAACCAGCGTTTGGATTTCCGTTACCTATTTCTTCGTCCAACAGCGTCACAAATAACAATACAAATGGTGCAAGTGCTATAAATGCTACAAATAAAGCGCCTTGTGACCATGTAATCATCAAAAGTACACTTACTGCTGTTGTTTCGATTCTTGGGTCTTGTGAGTATTTGGGAATTCCGTGCTTTCTAGTTCAAACTGATTCACGCTACGCGCCTGGTGTGGCCTGGGTTACTGGTTTCCAGTTTACAACATGCAGTCACCAAATGCGTACTGCAATTCGCGCTATTTACACGTCAAGTTCACAAGACGTGCCTCATACACTCAAGTACCTTATATCTTCTTGTTTGCCTAGTAATTCGCAGTCTAAACATACCAAAACCAAATCAATTACCAAATTCAAAACCACTGTTCAACTAAACAACAGTATAGACCAAAAAAACCAACATCATGATTTAAATTCTTCTTCATACACTCACATCAGCAACAACCGAATTCTCCACACCGCACCAACTCCTCCATCTTCATCACCTTGTCCAAATGGTTTAGATTCTACAATCCCACGAACTAGCCATCATTCACTTTACAATTATTCTACAAATTACGCTTCACATTTACAAAAAACTGATGAAAACAATAATCATGTGCATTCTGAAATAAATTGGAACGATGTTCAGTTTTCTAATTTTACACTTTAATTAAAACAAGGACAAAAGTTTCAATCAATACGGCATTTAATATAATTCTAATACGTTTCTTTTGTTTTAATTTGTTTTCACTTTTTTTTTTTTTTTTTTTTTAAAACAGTTTCAACAAGTAATGCATATGCTTGTTCTTCACTTTATCTTTTAATGACCTTTTTTTTTTTTTTTTTTCCATTCGCCTTTATATAGTTTATAAATAAAAAATATTAAAATGTTTAAAAAAAAAAAAAAAAAAAAAATAAACTATAAAGTAAACAAATTGTCTAACCCATTAGGACTCCAATCACCAATTCTTCTGCTTCTCCAATAATTCTTATCTCCAGTCATGAGCTTCCAAACACTTTCCTTTTCATCAAACTCGAAAAACTTGGGTTTATATGTCACATTATTTTCTTCCATCTGCTTTCTACGCTGTCTTTGATTTTCTTCAAGTTGTAACTTCCAAGTTTCTGCATTATCAATATTTCCTTCTTCATAAACTCGTTGATCCGGTCTCAATCTTGAATCCGTGGGTGCCATACTCCCCTTTTCAATCGATGTGATTTCATTCAAAGATGCCGCATACTCTGTGAATCCAAAATGTTTAGATGGATTGTTGACAAGTTTGCCAACCTCCCACACTTTGGTTTTGTTTTTGCCATCAACCGTCATTTCAAGTGACTGCGTCCACTTTCCTTCAAGAGTATAGCCCTTGATTTCTTTACCAGATTGATCGTGTACAACAGCCTTGAGTTCTTCACTACGTCCTGAAAACATGCTACCAGACTTGTACTCAATAGAAGCTTTAGATCCATTCGATGTCACAACAACAAGCGATCCAACTGGCTCAACATACTTTTCACCTGCAATAACGTTTCGCAAAAATGTAGTCGGCTGCTCCCATTCATAAACTTCACCTGATGGCAAATGTGAAAGACGTGCTGTACCCTTGTTATTGATTTCGGCACTCTTACCCCAAAACTGTTGGTGTGGGTTAGGTGAGTATTGAAACACCCAAGACGCACTTTCGGCCTGGATAGCCATTACAGGAGGTCGATGGCTGACTTTTTCAGTAACGACTCGAATTCCTTGCTCGGGTCGCACTAACTCAAAAGTTTCGCCAAGTAAAGGGTTAAACGGCTTGCGAGTAGCACGATCTTTGACTCGGCCAGATGACAAGTAAGAGTTAGCAAACACAGCAATCATCATTAAACGTTCTGTTGATCCTTCCGGGTATGTAAATGCCTTATCAATTAATTCAGTGTATTCAAACATTTCACACATTCTCTGTAAAATCGTAATAGGCTCATTTGTAGTAACTGGCATAGCAATTGTAGACAAATCTTTACCAACGCTTTTTCGGACAAGCGAAATAAGTGATGGTGGAGAAGCTGCAGCTGGGGGAATAGTTGAACGACGCTTTGGAGGTGTTCCAATTTCTTCCAATGGGTAAAGATGAGGCTCACCATCAACATTTTCAACTTCAGCGAGATCACTGGCAACAGGTGCAATATGAGTATGAACTGTGACATCTTCTTCTTCGTCATCATCGCTTTCGGATAAAGAATCAGCCACTTCGTCAGTAGACTTGTCTGCAATTTCAGCAGTATCTTCTTCAGAACTTTCTGAAACCTCTTCCTTATCAATGTAAACAACACCGTTATCTGTTTTGGCAAACTCCTGAGCATCATAAAACTCATCAACAGAAAATACACTCATATTGTCACTCAAGCGATTCATAGGGTTTGGCTTGCTTGAATTCACTGGTCGTTTAGTAACAGTTTGAGACGAAACTGTACTTGGTTCCCGTTCCAGATCAAAGCCCTTGTTTCCTGGTGGTGATGATGACGATCCCGTCGTGCCATTACTTTTTGTTGTAGAATCGTAATTACCATTTTGCGACTTGTAAGGAGTTCCTAAAGCAACTGCCATAGCTGATGCACGAGCAACAGCAGAAAATGGACTTGATTCTTGAGTCCCGTTTTTTTCCATTTCATGAAATTGCTTATTCAACAAAACCTTAAGCTCATCGACAACCCCATCAATAGATTGTGATATTTCAAGAAATGTAGATGCAACATTTGGCGAAGAAGCTGGGCTTCTGGATGGAGGCGAGTTTGATGCAGTACCATTACTGTTAGTGCTGGGTTCAGCCTCTTTAGGAATACTGGGTGTAGAAAGATTCAAAGATGAATTGTTGAGGTTCAATTTAGAAAGCTCTTCAACAGAACCCTTTTTCAACAAATCTTCACTGATCAAAGGTGACTTGGGCATGGGCGGTGATGTCACGCTCAAATCAGGAACACTGTTCGTAGAAGTACTGCGTTGCTGACCTTTACTCAATGGATCAACATTTTCACTGTCAACTGGAGGCGTATTCTGGGTATGTCTTGAAGAACGTCTTTTCCAAAAAGATGCTCTTCGCTGAAGTGTATGAATTGGAGCAACCTTTCCTTGATTTTCTGCCGCATCCTTAGCCTTTGATGAAATGCCCTCCAATTTTTTAATAATGTCAGCTACACCCTCCAAGTTACTAGGTTGGGGTTCTTTACCGGTATTATCCCCATTAATATTGTAAAAGTCAAATTTTTGAAGATCTCCAGGAGCTGCGTTAGCATGTAATGATGCTCTCAACAAACTGTTTGATGCTTTACCGGATCTTTCAATTTTAGCCTGCTGGGAAATCACAGCACGAGCCTTATCCAACGCTTCAGTCCAGGCTTGAAAATCTGCTACTGACAAAGCCTTCAAACTCCATACTTCCATTCCAGAATCAACAAAAATCTCTCTTGAACTTGGCTTGGCAGAAATAGCACAAATCTTTATAGGCATACTTCCACGCAAAATGAAATTCTTTTCAGAAAGATAATAATCAAACAAACCGTATTTATAATCAAGAGAAAAGTAACGGCGTCCGTAACCCTGAAGTTTCTTTCGTCTCTTTTTCAAAAGAATTCCACGAACATAGCGACCATCAGTGATACACGTGGATCTATTTGGGTCTCTTTTTTCCAAGCTCTGGGTAGTAATGGTGACAGAAGACTTTCGAGTGTCAGAAGCAGAACGATTTGGGGCTGCCATGAAATTAGCAACTGGGGAGTTTGCTTTGTTAAAATCGGTCGAATCATCAGAATTAGTTTTCTGTGTGCTCGAATTAGAGTTGCCTGAACCAATGGTATTAAAAGTATTGCTTCTTGGTACGATTGAAGGACCTAAAGTGGGCAAGCTTGGCGGAGGCTGACTGTCGATCGGAACGTTTGCTTCTGTGAAAACAGAAACAGGACGAGACTTGTGATCAAAACCAAGATCAATCATGCTTCGTCGATCGATGGGTTTTGAATTTGGTAACACAGCATTTGGTAGTGCAAGTCCATTTGCCTGGGAGCTGGAGCGAGAAGTGTTAGTGGCACCACTATCACCATTAGCAGCAGCGTTTGATAGAATAGTATCGGCATTTCCATTGCTATCAAAAGACGAGCATGCGCTAGCGGAAATAGGACAATTTAGTTGAGGAACCAATGAAATGATTCTTTGACTAAACAAAACAGTCTTTGCTGTATTTTTTGAAAAAGTATTATCAAAAAACAGAGCATAAGTGCCTTCCATACCAGTCAAAACTTCATAATGGCCTTGCAACAATTCATCTGAATTACAACGCCCATGCCAATGAACGATTTCAAAACCAGAGGCTTTAAGGTGGTCCTGTAAAGCGGCTGGGCTTACAGTAATACGGCGCATGGTAGCTGCATCGGGTTTGTCAACTCTCGATACTTTACATCGATAGAGACCGAAATTTCTAAATAACAAACCAAAAAAACAACAATGATAATTGTTATGATAATAATATATCAATTATCAATAAATGCCCATCAAAAAGTTAGAAATTGTTGAGAGTCAAAATAGGGTTGAATTGTAATATGCGTTTTTTCAAGGTAAGTGGCATGTCCAAGGACTTACATGGATCGCTTTAGAGGATGAATTTTCCAAATGATTTCGGAAGGTTCTGTAATTTCGGCCCATTTTACAAGAAATGATTTCGAATGAATCTCGAGAGACTCCATAGTTGGCATTTTGAATTATAGAATGAAAAACGAAAGTAAAGAAGTGATGTGTTGTTCTTTTTGGTTATTGGTTCTTGAAAAATAAAAATAAAAAGGAAGGAAAAGCAAGAAAAGCTTGTCAAAAAGAGTTTAAAATATAGTGCCAAAGAGGTCTAGTAGCAATAAGAAAAGAGCGGCTCAACACCTAAACAACAGTAATAACGAATCCGAAATGCTTCCAGAGCATACGAGCGAAGGCCTGGTTGACGATGGCAAAAGAAGTGGTGGTGAGACATAACAAGACTGGGTGGCATGTACAAAATAAAAATCGGTGTGCGTTATTAACATCGGACTGCTCACGACACCGGCCCTGCATATAAATACCCGACGACACAACATTGCACCGACGTTGAACTATGGAAAGCACCGGCTTATGACGGCGACATCGTTGAAACGCCGGATCCTTCATGAGAGTCAATCAACCGTCGCTTCACTCGATCCAACCGTTCTTCCACTGTAGCCAATGTCGAATTGATCATTGCCAGCTTTTGCCGGCACACGCTGATTTTGTTCAATGTATGCTTTACCTGAACCGGCTGCGTGTTTGCTCGGTACGTGTTTAAAACCGACGTCAATATATTCAATTGAACCGTCAAATCCATTTGTGACTCGTGTAAACTTCGTAGCCGCCAAACTGTCGAGTCAAGTGCCGGTCCTAATACACCTTGAAGTACCTTTTCAAACGGTGGAACGCTATTGGCTCGGGTTTCATAGTCTTCTTCTTCGGACTCGCCAATAAATGACGACTGTTCATCGCTTTGGATTTCTTCATACTCTTCATCATCTACCGAATGCTCAAGCGAGGCCGATCCTCCTACGTTGGCTGCATTTGATGCATTGACATTATCACGGTTTATGCTCATTTTCAATCCAGACCCGTTGTTTCAGTGTCAAACGATTGGCGATGCTTTGTGTTCAATATATATGAAAAGATTACTTTTAAACAGTATCAGTACTAATGATAAAAGGCCTGTGTGGCGATATGCCAACTGCTTTTTATTCGTTGAAAATGGAATTGGAGTTAAACGTCAGTGGTGGAAGCTCAAAATGCTTTGGAAACAGCAATTCCAACAAAACTCAATTTCGTATCTGCTCAATACCCGTCAAGCACAAACCTTTTATCGCTCGTTTGTTTGAATTATCTTTAATTTATTACCGAACTCTGTTCTTGAATACCTAGTTTAATGCTCTATATATGCATACCCTAACCCACGTGATTCCCTATTCATCTTTGGATCAATATCGCAGCATAACACCCGGAAATGACAAAATACATAATACCAATATGCACAGACGAAACTCAATATGATTGAACTAATGCCGTTCAAGACTGAAATTTAGACTTCCGAAAATTCAAAAAATCAAATTCATATTATCCTAATTACTTGAATTATTAAATACTATAACAAAAACGAACAGGTCAAAAAAAAAATAGATTGCACATCAAATCAGTCAATCTCAAAAATACCGTTTTATCAAAACACCATGGCTATCCCCTGTTTATTTTGAAGGAATATCCTTTTTGATAAGTTCAATCTTGGACTCATTGTCAGAAAAGTCGGCCTGGGCAAGAGCAATCTTGTTGTTAGCAGGATCATAAACAATGTAAGCAGATCTGAGAATGTTGTCACCGAGAAGAATGTAATCAGCACCATTAGGAGTAGCTTCAAAACCGACAAGACATGAGTTATGAGGAAAGGCGATACCA
>JAJLVH010001046.1:0-11380 GCA_030570155.1 Magnusiomyces magnusii
ACTTTTAGTAAATTTGTAGTTTTAGTAGAATCAGCTTTCATGGAAAAAAAGATTTTATTGGTATTGAGTCAAAACCAGGCTGGTTATCTCATGTATAATTGATCGCATGACAAAAAAGGTAATCCACACAAATAATTTCACTTGTTGTTACCGCAGAATAACTATGATTCGCCATTTTCTTGGTCTTTCGGCTTAGTAGATATCTTAAAGGTTCTATAATACCAAATGTTTGACATATAATTAAAAATTTGTTGATTTTTATTGTTTTTTTTAAAAAATGCAAAACTTGCAAATATTGCTGAGACAGATCAACATAAAACCAAATGTGAGATTTTGTCTTTTTCATGAGATTCATAAAGCCCAATTTTGAGACGTATCATTTAGATCTATGATAAATATCATTTTTGTAGTTTTGAACAGTGTGAGAATATCTCACTGCTTGCAAAGCTCAAAAAAGCAATTTTTTCAACTTAAAAATCAACAAAAAGTATTTAAATCCTGTTGATTTCTTCATCACGCTCGACAAATACAAACTATTTATTTCCTTTTATTATAATTACTATATTAGTATTTTTTTAAAATTCCACAATGAATTCAAACAATGCCAACAGAGTCCAAAACAATCAAAATAGTGAAGACATTAGAAACCAGCAAAAAAGTATCATTTCTGGGGTGTTCGAAAAAAATATGCCTGCCCTGCAAGAGTCTTTTACGTCCGATGAAGTCGATAATATAGTAAGCATAATGTTACCAACAGTGGGTACAACAGTCATTGGATTATATGATCAAATCCAGCAGCCTGTACACAAAGCAACAACTAAACGGTCAACAAGCTCTAGAAAAAGCCGTCTTCACGAACAAAAGTTGCAGCAACCCATATTATCATTCAATACTACGTTTGTTCATGAAGACGAAATGATCAATTTGTTCAACGCTTTGTGCTCTGTTAAAAAATTATGATTAATGTACCACATGCTCAACAAAAAAATGAATCCATCTAAAAGTTCGGAGGAATTAACGGTTGAAGAAGATGATTTTTAGTCAACAACAGTTTTTGATGATTTGCAAAACTCAATATTATTATAGTGTGAACACGCCAAAGCAACATCCTTAAATAGTTGTTTAAAAAGATCTTTTAGTGCTGATGATTCTGTATTAAGATCTAAGACCATCGATTAACACTTTATAGCTGACTACAACCGCCAACCTCTTCTTCGCAAGTGGTCACGAAAGTTCAATAGCGATAATCTCATCAAATATTTCAATGATTGGACTGAAACTCTATTTTCTTTACTTTTAGACGCAACTCCCGAATCTTTGTTTAAAGATAAATACGAAGAGTTGTTGAATGAAGTGAAAACTAAGGACAATGGACTTTTTTCGAAGGACTTATATTCACATCGGAAGAAATTATATGGGAAACATTTTAAAGCTTTCAGTCACAACTCGACACAAATAGTTTTGACACACGACCAAGACAAATCAGATCTATCGCCTGAAGATCTTATAAAAATCAACGAGCAATTGATAAAGTGTTTCAATTTCAGAGAAAATTTTTATAAATCCTCCGTTATTTCGCCACCGAAAACTTTTATTTACTATCTTTATCGCTGCTTGTCTTTGAAATATAACAGCCATTCTTTCAACATCAACTACCTGGCTATGGCCATTGATAGTTATGGTAAAGCAGATTGGAAGGACCTTGCAGATGATTATTATAAAGATCATGTCCAACATGACTTTCACGATTGTTACAACGCCAAAAGAAGCGCAAAAGAAGAAGAAGTTGAACAAACCCAATTACTTAATATAGATCCACCACCGTCAGCTGCAACAACTTCAACAAGTTACATTCAGCCAACCAGTACTCACCAAGTTGAATCTTCAGTTTCAAATTCTATAATTCAAAGCAATGACACAACTCTGACAAGAATTAATTCGGTTCCGTCAAATCGAAATCACGATGTCATTAGGCAAACCAGTGGCTTGTGTTGAGAATTATTGCCCATATCGTGCTTTCCATGAAACAATCACACGATTAGAAGAACTTTTGCATAACGATAAATATTTTCTTGATCGTAATTGTCGAAATGCGATAGTTCAAAAAATACAAGAAACTAAGTCAATATATCAGTCATTTAATCCAAATAAACCAGAATCTACCACATGTCATCCAGCTACCATTAATACTCGTTGTTTTGATCCTTCGTCAACCTTTTCCTTATCATACCAAATATTATCACAATCAGTTTTATTAAAAAAGATGTTTGAAAATATCAAATCAACAGAATCTAAGTCAATTATGAATTTCAACTTTGCCAATTTCATTCCTGAAAATCGGTTTTTGTCGTTAGACGACATTTGTGAAATAGAACAAATAATGAAGAAACATTCAACAACATTTATATGTCCACAGTTACTTCATACATATACCAACACACAAACTGACAACAGGAAAGAAATATACACAACATCTTTAAATGGATTTTTTGATCAACTCTCTGACCCCAAGAAAATATTTTTGCCAAAAAAAATTTCAAATGAGGAAATGGTTAAAATACTGAAAAGGTCCATTGATTTTGAAAATACTGTATTTTTAAAAAATGTTAATAGCTATCATCGCAGCGTTTTAAAAAAGAAAAACACAAAAGGAACAAAATACAGTATGTTAACGAAAAAAGACAAGTACGACTATTTATCACCAACTCAGCTGCTAACCAAGATTATTACAAACGAACTTACTAAAAAAAACACCAGGGTTAAATTATACTAATTCAAACAAAAACATAGTATCATTTTTACTATCTTTATAAGAAAAGGAGGAAATGCTTTCGAATTCTAAAAATGATGATGTGGATATATAAACAAAATTGAAGTGTGTATAAATTGGTAATAAATTCAAATAAACGGTTATATTTTAATAAAAATATACAATTCAATTTCAATTTACAGTTGTAATTGTTAAACCGTTGATTTAATACATGCTTCCCACAACAGTAATTTACATTTAAACACCACCTCAAAACTGTATTGACACACATCATGAGTGTGTATTTGTAGACACAACTGTACCAAAAAGGTTTTGAAAATAAAATAAAATAAACATTCATACAAATCTATTTTGTTTTTAGAAAATCAAACAAATAACACAATTGTAATATTGATTCTAAGAATAAGAATATCTGAAAATAAATCAAAATCTGGTCAAAAGAATTTACACTGCATAATTGACAATACCTGTATTTTGACCTGTATACACAATTGAAAAAAAAGGCTATTTTCTGTTTAATCGATCCCTATGGTTGGCCACTATATACCTGTTCCGCATATACACCAAGCTCATAGCATAGCTTCAAAAGAATACCAAAAGTCTTGTGATAAACCTCGTCGCATATCTGGACGTTTTATTTCGCACGTTCATGGACAGCAGAAAACAACACTTCCATTCACGGGTAAATCAAGTCTTGAAAAAAGATATCAACCCAACAGTTTATCATCAAATGAATTTCATTCACACAAAAGCTTGAATAAAAGTAGCATATCTCTTGGTCCTGTTTATGAAAAAAACAGCAGAAAATTGAAACCATTGAACACCAATCAAACGAGAAGTATCAATTCTCTAAAATTCAATGGTTCAAAAAAAGTTGTAAATATTCAAAAACTTGTTACTGCCGTGGGTCATCAAAACTATTATTTGGCAAAAGACGAATTGCGATTCACAAGAGATAAATATCTTGGAACTATTGAAATACTTGATTCTTTGAAAAAACAAGAAAAAAGTAGTGATTTGAGCTCTAACGAAACAGTGACATCTAACCCCAAGTTTTCTACAACCGATTTGGACTTTTTGCAAAACAAGAATTTAAAAACAAAACGCTATGGCAGATGTTTCGCAAACCAAGGAAATGATGTGTTGGGTGTATTGGGTATTCATTGTAAATCCGCGACAAGTCTAGCTGCAATGACAATTGAGGCTTCTAAAAGTCAATTAAATTTATCAGATTCTAATACCCAAGGTTCAAATTATGAATATCCCAACTATCAAAATAATGTGTACAATGGTGTGGATTTTGTTTGCAATAATAGTAACAGAAGTAAAAATAGTGGTTGCGGTGATAGTGATGGTGAAAATATTGGACCAAATGATTTTAAAAATTATGGGTTGGCTGGAATGGATAGCTTTAGCAAGACTCAATATTGGGATGATTTCTATAGTGTTGATGTTCAAAATTTTGAAAATCCAATGATTAATCATGAATCTACTAATTTCTCGGTAAATGAAAACAGCAGTTGTACAGAGATTGAAAAATGCAACCAAGAATATCCTAATAACTTTAATCAGTTTGATGGTAATCAAAAAATGTTTGGATCAATCAAATCGGTATTGAGGGTAAACAATGAAAACTTTAGACCGTCGAAAATGTATGACTCGACAAACAGTTCAGTAAAAGTTGGAAGTTGTGCAAATCCAAAAGAAATTCATGGGATGATATCTAAATCAGCAAGCCAAATACCGGAAGAATCTTCAATTGAAAATGTTGGACATTCAAATGGATTCAATACTTTATTACAATATCAAAAGCAAATCATACAGTCAATTCCAAAAAGCAGTATGTTTGCAAATCATCAAGCTGAAGCCAAAGCTACAAGTCCAGACAATTTGTGTAGTAGCCAATTAAATGACTTTGAAATTTGGGACGACAATAATGGATCTTTAAGTCATGATGTTGAAAAGATTTCGAATTTAGAATCTCCAAAAACTTTTGAGACTATTGAAAATAACATTGATATCAATTATGGATTAAAGGTTTTTCAAACTATAGAAAAAAATACAGGGACTTTGGAACAAGCTTTGATTTCTGATATAAAAGAAGCACTTGCAGATGAATTGGAAATATTTAATGAAAATATCAACGGTGAGAATGATCGATGGGATGATTGGCTTTCAAATTCAAATCAACAAATAAAGGATGAGTTTAATTCAAAGGATACCGTAAAAAGTAGTAAAACTAGTCAAATTGTGGTTACATTAAAAGAATTGGATCGAATGAAGATTCGTCTTGAAAAGCTTCATTGTGAAGAAGGTGATGGAAATGTGAGAAGTGATGATAATAATCAATATGGATCCAATATAATTGATCAGCTTATGAATCAACAAGTTGCTGAGAGCAAGATTGAAAACTCGAATGAAAAAGACTCAGGATCTGAAGACAATTTTGATTTTAATGATATCCAAAATGATTCAAAAAGTAGACAATTGTTTTCAAAGGATCCAGACTCAAATGTTGCAACAATGGGTGAAGATACACAAAAGAAATTTAAAAGCTTTGCAAATCAAAAACAAGAAGCGGAGATGCCATTAAAAAAAAATAACGAGAAAAAGGTGGATGATTCAAAAATTGAATCAAGCGGTATAGAAAATGTTGGAGCTTCTATTACGGAAGTTGGTTTACTTGGTCCTGGATCCAAGTTTCGAAAAAACGAAGTTGTATCAAGACGAGGAAATCATAAGCCACAAGGAATCAAAAACAATTTGGTCAATTTGGAAACTGTTTTCAAAGCTGTGAATAAACAAGATTTAACCAGTGTTCATCAACACAACCGTTTACTTCCTCATAAAAATGATGGTAATCGGCATTTGGGGTTGTCTAAAGCAAATCGTAATAGTGTCAATGAAAAGCAGATTAAACACAAGGGCTGTGGAGTTGGACAGTTTGTGAAGAAGGAACATCATTGGGGTAAACAAGTGAAACTGAAGCTTTCAAGAGTTTTTTTGGCACTTGGTCGCAAGCATCGCGTGAACTCGAATTGAATTTCTTGTGAACTAAGCCATTTTACATAAATTTAAGCATCATGAAGGCCTTCACTTTTAGCAAATTCAGACTTTTGAAACTCATAAATAGTTGTATTTAGTAAATCTACAAACATCCCGACAGCCATATTTCCACCGTATACAATATTACAAGACACCATATCTTCAATATGGACGTTCAATGTCCAGAAATGCTACAAAGAAAAGGTTTAGCACCAAAACCAAAGCATGGCCTGGGATATGTGCAGTTCTGAAATGTACACACATTTCATTTGTGACAGACCAAAAGTTGTCATACAAACTGTAACACATTTTCATTGTTCAGTCACTTTTTTTGTGATTTTTGAATTTTTGACACTTTCCATCTTAAACACCACTTCAATTCGACAAAATCAACTACTTTTTTTGGTGTCTCATCATCGTTAGTGTTGATTCATCATGTATTCACAATCTCCCGCTTACCAGCAGCAGGTTGCTCTGTTAAATAATATCGCCTCTTCAAACACTTTGGACGATAAACGAAAATTTGATGAGCGTATGTGTTTTTGTCGTTTGAATCGGTTATGATTTAGCCTTTTTTTTCACTGGTTTGTTGGTGTCTCGATTTGAAATGCTTTTTTCAAGATGCTTGCAATTAGCATACTCTTATGACTGGGGTTATAAGAGAAAAGAACAAAAAACAGGGTTTATTTCATATTTGGATTGATCTTTTATATATACTAACTCTTGAATTGTTTTGCTTAATAGTAAGAAAATCTTGTGCTCGGTTCAATGCCTCCAGATCTTTTGATATTGAAGATGATATTGTGTTTTGTCCCGTACTGACAGATGAAGAGGTATGTGTTTTTTTTTTAATCTATTGACTTTGTTTCATGTGCTTACCAATGATCAAAATCCACTGAAAAATTGTATTTTTTGAAACTTTTTAGATTATAAACCAATGAAATTTATTTATGGTTTTTTTCTTTGTTTTTCACGTCAGCTAACTTTTTTTTTGATTCACTGTTTAGATCAAACGTCGACGTTTTAATAATGGCACTGGCAGTCCAACATATTTCAGCAACTCAAGCATTTCATACTCATCACCGTTTACTCTTGCTAATGGTCTTCTTGTCAGTAACCCTATTCAAACCGGATCAAACAATTCACCCCACCAGCATCAACAAATTCCCGATTATTTTGCTATGAACTCGACTGGTTCATCTTCTGTTTCCGTTATGGAATCTCCAGTCGCTCATCAACAAACTCTTGAAGATTCTTCCAATATGGTTAATGGTAGTGCCCAAAGAAATAGACAGATGTTGATGATGATGATGGATAGATCAGGCCATCAAGCAAATTCCAACAATATTAACTTGGGTATAAACCATATGCCTAATCATGGAATGAATAATGGACATTCTCATTCAGCTAATAGATTTACTCCACCTAATGGTTCCAATGTTCGGGGCAACAATTACCATCATAATCATCGATAACTTATCCCATTTATCACACCCAGCTATTTTTATTTCAGCATCAAAGTACTTTTTTTTTAATACCGTCAATTCATCATTTTATAAATATGATGTATATACCTTTATTATCATTACCATTGTTATTGCTATTTAGATATTAGATTGAGCATATTATGATACACAGCTTTAAAAAACATTGGCTACATGATTTCTTCATTAATAGACAAAATTTCAGAGAAAACCTTTATAAAATTTTAATACCCCAATAGAAGAATGAAGAAAAAGACAATCCATTTACTGAATATATTAATTGAATAAATACAATAGAAGGACAAAACTAAAGCTTATTTGGGTATAGCTTATAATTCTGTTTCCATTGAATTTTTTTTTTTTTTTGAAGAATACCTCTAATGCATTATTTTTTTGTAAAATCGCAAAAACAATGGAAGGATACCTTTAGCATTTATTTATTTTTTTTTTTTTTTTTCTATTACGCTTGATTTCAAATCAAATAAAAAAGCTGTCACCTTTTTTTTTTTCTTTTGTCTTTATTATTCTTATGATTCAGTATTATTTTTTTTTTCATTTGGGATGGGTTTTATTTCAGTCCTAGTTGTTTGTTTTCGATTTCATTCACACTGTGTGTCTTTTTTTTTTTGTAATTATTGATTTTTTTAACGTTATTGTTGTTACTATTGTTTTACTATTATATTTTGTTATTTGGTATATAGATTTGTTTTTATTTTCCTATTTATCAATTGAAAATTATTTAAAATGCCATGTTTATTTTTATTATAGATGTTTTTTTTTTTTTTGTACAAGCCAAAGAAAAAGGTTTAAATAAATGTAAAATATGCAGAATATATAAATGTTGGAAATAAAAAAAATTAAAAATTAAAAATAAAGATGTGTGTTGGTATAATAAAAACGTAATGTTCAAACATTCAAAAAAAACAATGAAATGGTATTTCAAGATTTGTAAATAATCATTTATTGCATTTTTTGTGCACGTTGAAAATGAATGAAATTTTGAAATTTTTTGAATAAAAATGTGGATATTCATGGTTCATTTTCTTCATGTCCATTTGTTTGAGGTTGTATCAAATATGAGTTATTTTTTTTTTTTATCATCATCTCAATGCCGCCAGCAAAAGAAGAATGAAACCCAAAACCACAACTGTGAAAATGGACCCATTATATCTGGCCTTTCTAGTGAATGCAGTGAGCTGCTGTTTTGCAGTAACCAACCGGCTTTGGCTTCGGTCAGTTAGATCGTCAAGTTCGCCCAGAAGACCAAGATGCGAGTCTAGTTCGTCGTTGATGTGTAACGAAAGTCTGTGCTGGCGGGATACGCTGGCAGCCAATCTGTCTAGATGTTTGTCTTGTTCCTGAAATGCAAGCTGTTGGTGGTGTTTTAAATGCTGGTTATTGGAAATATCCGGTCTTGGAATGTTGGAATCAATGCTGTTATTGGTATTATTATTGCTTGATAACAGATTGGCTTCTTTATCGTCGTGATAAGAATCTTCCGGATCGTCTTTATACGGCTTGTCGAAAAGTTCCTTTTTGGGATCATAAGAATCTTCAAGTGGAATGGATTCTGGCTCGTTAATTTCAACAAGGCGTTCGTCACGAAATCTTACTTGTTTTTTGCTCGAAGCAGGTCTTTAAAAAAATAGTTTGTTAATATTGTCAATCAATAAATATAAGCACACGATCAATACCGAAAAACACATACACTAACTTGAGTTCCAAATGGTCAGTTGGATCATTTGAACTAAGCTTATATTTTTGAAGCAAATTGTTGTATTTCTTTGCATATTCTTTGGTAAATGCTTCTCTAAGAATGTCAATTGATTAGTATTTAATGAATTTTCAAAACGTGATTCATATTCAAATTATCATTCTTGATGATTTTAAGGGTGAGAATGTTGCTTTCAAGGATTGGAAATGTGTTTAAACAATCGATTTATATCAATAATTTGTGAATCAATAATAAAGACTGTCGAATTCAAATAAACTCACCTTGTTTTGCTAGCAATTGAAAACTTTTTGTTGATTTGAAAGCTCTGAATCAATTTGGCTAAATCTTGAAAAGTGCGCTCCAACTCCTCATCTTCAGACTCTAATGCCGTCAAACCAATCTCTTGCTTACGGTCTTTCTCATCAACCAAATCACGTACCTGAATAAGTAGTAAATTGATTTGAGTTTTTGCTGTTCCAACGTCCACAGTTGCCATTCTTTTATCCTCACCAGTGTTTATAATTTATGATTTATAGTGATAGTCGTATAGATATATAAATAGATGGAAATGGATACAATTATAAGATTGACATTCGTTTTTATCAATTGAAAGAAAAAGTAAACAAAATAAAAAGGAAAAAAATGGTGTTTATGGGGTGAAAACCAGCTCCTGTTTAGATTCAACCTTAAAATGGGCGCAGTCCAATTCTAGTGCCAACTATGTATGTATACATGCACATGAAATATGTGGCACGCTATGTAATAATGTGCAGAGTTTTGTCACATAGTCAGGTGAGTGAAAAACTCAGTCAGCCGTTTGTTTAGCCGTATTATCAGCCGCAAATGGTTGTCACCAACACTGAACCAACCACTCGCAGTTTTAGCCATGGAAATGGTGTTTTTCAGATTCAAAAAATAGTTGCAATTTTGAAATATGTAGTCATTATCATTATTAAGCCCTATTAAAATAAATACCCTTTGAAAGAAATTAAAAATCAAAAAAATAAACAAAAATCATAAACATTACAACCAATGCCCTCCTCTATTATCGTAATTTCCCTTATGATTATTCCCATAAGCATCATGATGCTGCATCATCGCAGCTCTTCCCAACCCATCAACAGCACCAACCACATCTCCAACTCCATGAGCAGCTCCTTGAACCACATTTTTTACAATTCCGCCAGCAGCGTCTGCCATTCCGTGGCCCATTTCGTTAACACCTTCAGCAACTTTTTCTACTACCCCTCCACCACTATTTCCGTTATTATAATTGCCATTGCCATGGTTATGATCTCCAATTCCAAATAATCGGGCAATCATCATCACAGGTGCACAAATAAGTTGGATCAGTTGCATAATAGATTCAATAATGAGAGAGAGCTGATGAAGAATCCAAAGTAACAATAATGCTTCCAAAATGACAATACTAGGCATCAATGCTGGTATATTGTCAGCTATTCTATCAACGGGAGCCAAAACAATGGAAGATCTCGAAACAAAACGAATGAAATTGACGACTGGATGTATGTATGGAAGAACTGATTTGAAATGATGTTGTATATTTTCTAAAACGTTACCAGAAGCAGCAAACTTTTTATTGCTGTTGTTTAAGCTTTCAGATGAAATATTGCGGAGTCGAGACGACCTAGAACTCGTGTTAGAATGTGTGCTTTTAGAAAGGCCACTACGGTGACTGGGACCTGGATTAAAAGACCCCGATCCTTCAGCAAAATATGAGGCATTGAGGCCACCAGTGTGGTGCGAATAACCTCCATTTGACATATCGCTCTTTGAAAGAGACTTGGAATTTTGAAAAGGTGACACTTTAGACATTTGTTTCGATTCAGACTTTGACAGTGGAGCCCCACCACGAAGTCCATTTCCCACAGACGCCGCAATAGGAACAGGCATTTTGCTATTGTTTGAGTACTGATTGTGCATGGCCGATGCCATTGCTGCTGCAGATGTTTGGCCATTAGAAATTCCCAATACGCCATAAGGAACAGGTGTACCAACAAGTGAACGATCTACAATGTCGTCATCAACAGCACTTTTTCCGCTGTATAATGATGGCTGTATGTTTCGCAAAGACGTATCTAAAATTGGAATCATAATTGAATTTCCTGAAGTGCTTGAATCACGTTTGTTAACGTTGATACCTAAAGCAGATGCAGAGTGGTTCATTTCAACAGGAACGGGATTGGTATAATGAGGAGAAGGCACGGTTTGGTTCATTTCAACATGATTATAGTCACTCATATGAGCTGAAGCTGTGTGATGACTTACATCCGAAGGATGGACACTACCCAAATGAGCTGAATACGATGGAGCACGAGGTGATTCAGACATAAAATTATTTGGAAC